>JANKOE010000004.1:12081720-12093542 GCA_026284465.1 Erythroxylum citrifolium
TTCAAAGTTAAAATTATTGAAAACCTACTTGAGGTCATCAATGTCACAAGAAAGGTTGAATGGTTTAGCTATGTTATATATTGAGAAGGATATGTTGGACAATATTGATCTTGATAATATTATTAATAATTTTGCATTTAGAAATGCACAGAGAAATTGTTTTTCATAAATCATGATTCTCTGTGTATTTGTTAGTGTTATGATCAATTAATATTTAGTTGGTTATGTAAATTTATAAATTGAGTCATTTATGTTTCATATAAATATGTAAAATTAAATTTGGAGCCTTTTTTTTTTTAATTTCGCCCGAGACGTATAAAATTATAAGAACGACCCAGTGGAGACTTGCGCAACACGACGATTGCTGAAGTGACGCCAAACAATGGGACCAGTCACCTCACCGGTGGCCAGTGGGAACCCGTGCACAGCCAGATGAGTGAGAATGCTGACGCTAGCTAGCTGAATCTCGAGGTTCAGAAGTGTGAAAGGTTTTGCATGCAAAAGGAGCACGAGCCGAAATGAACTAAATAATGTTTTCAGACTTACTTCCGAAAGTTCATTTTGAAGATTAATGTTATAATAAAATATTTGAGGTATGTAAATTGAGTCTTAGTAATATTTTTAGAACGTTTAAAAGAGACATAAAATGGATGAAAAATTTGCCTATTAAAAAAATAAAAAATAATTAACTAACTAAAAATTAACTCCCTTAAATTTTTTTGTATTTATAAATAATTTCTAAAATTAATTTCATCCGTTGTTGTAAAAGGTTGAAAACGAAAGATTGTACATGGAATTTAATTAACATTGAAATATTTATATGCTCCTCCGGAAGATTCTTTCTGAAACAACGTGAATCACGTAGAAAGGACTGGCAATAAGAACGTGATCAGAAATCATATTTTATTCTATGATAGTTTTACACCTTTGCCTTGACAAAAAGATAACTTTCTCTGTTTTGTAGGGCCACTGCTATTTACTTTCGTTTTCGATTAAAAAGTTTTAAATTTCACTTTCCAAGTCGTGCCATAATAATATCGTTGGCGACAAAATTCGGTAGGGAATTAAGTCTTTCAAACAAGCAAGAAATGAAAAAGTTGAGGAGACGATATTCAGGTCATCATATTTAGGGTTGCTCATGTCAAGAATGCACAAGTATACATTAGCTTTAGCACTCTCTGCTAGTGCTACCAGATAACTTTTAATTCTTTTCTACGAATTTATGTATATCGATAAGAAATCTATTTATAAATGCCAAATCAATATATTTATTTGTTATGAAAAATAATCAGGCATCAGGCATAACATTATTCAAGAATAGAGTAAACCTCAACTAAAAGAATCTTTACATACGTACAAGAACAATAAGTCATGGTTACCCAGGTTTGCAAGACACGAGGACTGGGGTTGACACCTAGCAAAGATAAGCCGTGTTATAAAATTATTATATCGCAAAGGCAAACGCCTAAATGATATCAAGAAAAGAGAAGTACAGCAGGACAAAGGTTGGGTTGGTAGAAGGTATCAACGGTGAAGATGCCACGACTCTCTTCTTGTTCTGTCGCTGCCCTTGTGCCTAATCAACGTCCCACCGTACCATTACCCCCACTACTCCTGCTGCCTCTGTTTATAAATTACATCAGAAGCTACCCTTTTCTCATTGAAATTTTTCGACACCCACTTCACTTTGCCTGTACTGTACCTTTTGGTTATACTTTCTCTCTATTATCCCACCCTCGGACTTTGTTACTAGCGAGGGAATGGGGAGAGCACCATGTTGTCAGAAAGTGGGGTTGAAGAAAGGGAGATGGACAGCAGAAGAAGACGAGGCCTTGAGAAAATATATCGAAGCTAATGGTGAAGGCTCATGGAGGGCAATGCCTAAGAATGCAGGTTAGACAATGTCGTCATCAGTTATCCTTAACTGGGTTCTCATGGTTTATATTGGTTACAATATTTGCTCATGTTGTATTCCTTGGGCATTCTTGAAAGGGTTACTGAGATGTGGAAAGAGTTGCAGATTGAGATGGATTAACTATCTGAGAAAAGATGTGAAGAGGGGAAATATATCAACGGCCGAGGAAGAGATCATCGTTAAGTTGCACTCCTCTTTGGGTAACAGGTCAGTGCAGCATGTTAGATAAGCTAGAGGCAGAATCATGATGAACACTGTTTGTCAGTATCTTTTGCTCTTTCTTTCTCTCTTGTGTAAGTTTGAGTTGAGCCACTAACTTATCCATTTTGAGGAGCAAATGTAAATCTTCTTGCATTGAGAGAAAATTTTTGTAAATTATTAATCGGTGTTTACTTAAAAAATATAAAGACTCTCATAATTTGAACCTTATAATAGCAAACTTTCCTTCCAATATCCTTTACTAGTGCGTTCGTTTAAACATTTTTTGTTGGTACCTGCACAGGAGGCTTGTCATTTTCTTCCTTTTAGGGAATGGTATTGTACTAAACGAAATCAGCCGGTCACTTTCGCTATTCCTATCATGGGTGGGTTGAATCGACTGTTCCTATCCTGTTCTCCCATGTAAATATGTGGATGATATGGGTTGAATTATGATAGGAACAGCTTCAGTGGAAAGTTGATCTGTGAATTCCCCCTAACCTCCTCCAACAAAACCACTACTGGTCTTGATGTTGAACGCTCGTACCAAAGCAATCATGATGTTTGTATTTTGGATTCTATTTCTAGAGAATTGAAAGTAACTCTGACTATATATCCCTGTCACTCTATTGCATGGGCGAGTCACGTGTGGAACATGCCCCCATTGGATTGATAAATGTGGACAACTTCAGTGAAATTTTAAGTTTTAGGTAATATTAGTTTATATTACGCCTCAGTAAAACCTGTCCTAACTTTTATGGTCATCGACATATAAATTTAGCCAAAGTAATAATTTCTGGGACTTGCAATTTTAGAGAGAACTCATACTAACTGATGTTGCAAGTACACCTTATATACAGTGATGCCTCTTTTTAAACACATTTATGTAATGATATGATTTATTAGAATGTTTTTAATAAGAAATTTAAGAATCCCAACTTTAATGTATATTAACTCAGTGAAGTTGTTACGTAAGAAAGAACCTGTGTCTTAAGTTTTGTCAGGAGAAGATGACACCAGACCAAAGTGGAAAATAAATAAGCAACTTTTTTGTTTCCCTTGTAAATTGACAATTTCTAGTGCGCTAATTTATAGAGACACACAAGCAAGGAGCAACTACTGGTGGGAATGGGATAGATGCTAGCTGTTAAAGGTTTCTGGAATGGATCTGATGTTACACCTGAAAATGAATATAGTAAACTTGAATCATTGAGGCTTTTGCTTAATTATAATTAATTAATGTAATTGCCGTTCGTGTTATCCACCTTTTCCTTGATTAAAGGAAAACCTTTTTCTCCAATAGCTGGTATTTTTTTTTAAACACTTGCATTATTGCTCCTTGAACTTTATTTTTCAATTGATCTGTCGTCACAAATCACCGTTGTAACGTTTTTAATTGCATGGACTGTTATTTCATTGGTACAGGTGGTCTTTGATAGCCAGCCAATTACCGGGACGAACAGACAATGAAATAAAAAACTACTGGAATTCTCATTTGAGCAGGAAACTACACAGCTTTAGGAGGATTGCTAGTGTGTCACTACCGTCGACGGTGGACCTATCCAAAGTTGTTAAACCGAGCAAGCGAAAAGGTGGCAGAACGAGTAGAAGGGCAATGAAAAAAAACAAAACCTACTTTACAAAAGATGTTGGGAGGCCCCAACCCTCTTCAAACCTTGTGAAAGTACCAGAACAGGTGACCTTGCCGAGGACACCGGAACTAGAGAAAGAGACAGCAGGATTGCCGGGAGCTAGTGAGGATCCCAATGTTTTGGACACTCGTGCACAAGATGAGGAACAAACGGATCTTCTTGCCCAAACCCCTTGTCAAGAAACTGGAGGCATGTTGAATTCACGTGAGGAAAGAGACAAAGAAGAAGTTCCGTGTACCGGTGAGCAAAGAAGAAACGACACAAATGGGAATTTTATGTCCTTCTCTACGGGAGAGAGGAAAGAGACTGAAATTGATGGTGAAATATTGTCGTTCAATGATATAATAGACTACGAGTTGCTGGATCCAAATGGGTTTTTGGATTTTAACGAGGAAAGGCAAAATGAAGCCGTGACTGATACAGAAGATGCAGTCGAAGACGTATGGAGTCCTAAAGTGCATTTAACGAGTGGAGAACAAGAATTTGGAGGGATTTCAAGCTCAAATAGATCACATGACTGCGAATTTCAATTCTCTACTTCTTCTATTTCATCATGTTTTGACGATTACGTGGTTGATACAGAAGGCGGAGTCAATGAGGTAACAAGTCCTAAAATGCATATAGCGAGTGATGACCATGAATTTGGAGGAATTTCAAGCTCAAATGGATCAGAGAGCTACGAGTTTCAGTATTCTAGTGCTTCTATAACTTCATGTATGGATGATTCCGCAGTTCATATCGAAGGTGGAGTCAATGAGTTATGGAGTCCTAATACGCTTTTAGCGAGCGAGGATCAAGGATTTGGATGTTTTATTAGCTCAAATGTATCAGAGTGCGTCGAGATTCAATCCTCTGCTGCTTCTATGAACGAGTTATGGAGTCCTAAAGTGTCTTTACCTAGTGAGGACCATGAATTTGGGGGTGTTTCAAGCACAAATGGATCAGAGAGTTGCGAGTTTCAATCCTCTACTGCTTCGAATTCTTCATTTATGGCTTGTGTGGCTGATTGGTCTTGGGAGGAAATGGCA
Source organism: Erythroxylum citrifolium (assembly GCA_026284465.1). Taxonomy (NCBI): domain Eukaryota; kingdom Viridiplantae; phylum Streptophyta; class Magnoliopsida; order Malpighiales; family Erythroxylaceae; genus Erythroxylum; species Erythroxylum citrifolium. The sequence goes on from JANKOE010000004.1 coordinate 12,086,514, forward strand.
ATAAGGGCTGAATTATTGGATGCGACTGAGAACAATCAGCTATGTCGGTTATGGGCGAATGATGGTGAAGGAGATAGTGACAAGGTAGAAGAGATGAATAATAAGAAGAAAAATGCCATGGTTGCATGGCTTCTTTCTTGATATGGTTCAACCTTGTATCTCTCTCTCACTTATACAACCCTTCCAATACTTTCCTGTGGGTATCAATATGAGTTAGTTAGGAAAACTTAAAATTAAGAATTACATCAGAACTCAAACTCAATCGCATTCACGTGATAATCCAATCTTTGTTACGACTCCAAAAACAGAAGAATCATCAGCTTTACTCCCAGGAGATGAATCATGCGGACATCTCGCTTTCAAGGTACTTTTTATCATCTTAGTTGGGAAAGATCGGCGAAGTCAGTGCCGGTCACTTGCCCGGGGCCCACGATAGGAAGGCCCTAACCCCATATTTTGGTTTTTTTTTTACTCCTATAACATATAACTAATTACTCAAATTTGATTTAATGTTGGTAATGTTTAAGAGTAAACACTGGACAAGTTCCAATATTGCAGGCAGTAAGTACTCCAAGATTGCAAATTCTAAAATTGCTAGGCTGTAGGTAGAGGTAGTAATAAATAATTTTAATGTTGGTGATTTTTGACGTTATAAGTTAACGTTAAGCAAGTTTATTTAACATTATAAATTAACATCTTATGCTTATAAATAGTCTTGAAATATTTAAGTATACTTTTACCTTCTAATTTCTTTATTTATATCAATATATCTATTTAAAGTACTCCAACTCAAAAATTAGCAGCAAAAATTTTTACAATTCTGTCTTCTGAGCTCTGAGTATAATTTAAAGGTAAAGTTTCTGATTTTTTTAATATATTTTTGCTCTTTGTTTTTTATTTTTAATAGTAGATATTAAACTTTGCTATTTATTTTTTCCTCTATCATAGATATAATACCATTTATATATCTTTGTGATATATTAGTTTATATTATGTTGTCTAACAAATGTTGGATAATATTGATCTTAATAATATTATTAATGATTTTGCATCTAGAAATGTACGAAGAAATTGTTTTTCATAAATTATGATCCTCTGTATATTTGTTAGTGTTATGATAATTTAATATTTAGTTGATTATGTAAAGTTGATTATGTAAACTTATAAATTGAGTCATTTATGTTTCATATAAATATGTAAAATTAAGTATATTGTCGATTTATTGAACCTTTTTTTTATTTCGCCCAGGGCCTATAAAACGATAGGAACACCTGGGCGAAGTCCATCCAAAACTAAAAAAGATAGAAAGAAAGAAACAAATAATGGACCTTAACCCCCTTACACGAGGAAGAAACCTACAGCGAACAGGACGTACTCCTTCCCAACTTTTTGGGACCTGTTTCGTTAATGATTTGACTTTTGTAAGAAAAAAATTTCCAATTTAATATTTTAAATTTTGTAAAAAAACTTGATAACATATTTTATATTTGATAGACAAATTCTCCCGGAGCTTTTTAACGGAATAAATAAATAAATAAATTTATATATATAAACAATTTTAAATTTATAAATCATATTTAGATACGTTTGTGTACATATATATATATATATATATATACATATAGTACTATAATAGTTAAGATTTTATCGAATTGGATTCTTTAGGCTCGTACAATTAGGGAGGGCTTGAACCAACTCATAAAATGTTAGGCTTAGGCCCAACCTGTGTTTCGGGTTGGTCAATTTGTGGCTCGAGTTCTAGCATAATGGGTCCAAGTGGCCCCACCTGACTCGATTTATTATTTTTTTTAAAAAGTTCAAAAATTGTTTTTGACAAAATCATATCTTTTTGTCGCTCTACGTCAGGCATCACGTTAGGCTAGGCCTAGTCAACCCTGTTCCCGTCGGATGGTACAGTCAACCCGGACTAGTTTGTTAGCTTTAGATCGGGTTACGCAGGACTAGCCTGAGCCCAATTGTCATGCCTACTTACAATAAATATTAAGTGGACACATAAATGTTGCATGATGAGTAAGATTACGACAACTGTGTGATTAGAAACTTATGCAGTCACAGGGAAGTACCTTCCTTAATAAAAAGAATCACTTAATTACTTATTTGTTTAAAGTTGTGCTTTTTCTAAAAATATAATTTATTATTTAAAAAAGTTGTCCTTTTTCCCCTCCCCTTGCTTTTTGTTGCTCAAACTTATCTTAGAGCATAGGTGCTGAACAAATATTATATTGGTTTATTTAATACATTGATTCTAATTGTACAGAGTTAGTTATTTTTGATGGTTATTCTTTTAGTTAGTTATTAAAGTCTCTTTGTATAAAGTTTGAAAAACTGCAGCTGCATTGTATGAGAAGAAAATTGTTTTTGAGCTCAAACTTGTTCATGGTATCAGAGCAAGTCGTTTATGATCTAAAAGTGAGTTTGTAAACTTTGTTGATTTTTTGCTAACTGTCTTCACCAAGAAATGGAGGAAGAAGATTTCGGTTCTATATCACAAGTGGAAAGGGAATCAAGAATGGAGGACTTTGTTAATCAAAGTACGATTGATTTGTTGACTTTGTAAGGATCTGATCATCCTGGAATGACATTAGTAACAACTCCACTATCAGGTAACAATTATCTTTCATATAGTCGTTAGCTCTCAAGGTGAAAATGAAGCTAGGTTTCATAGATGGTAGATGTAAAATACCAGATGAAAATTGATCAATTTATGATTCATGGTTTACAATTGATAGCATGCTTACCTCATGGATACAGAATTTGATCTCCAAGGATATCGTTGATGCTTATTTGTATACATCAAGTGCCTTTGAAACTTGGAAGGAATTAGAGAAGAGGTATAGGGAATGTAAGGTCTACTTCTTTATCAGTTACAAAGAGAAATACGTACAATTACACAAGGAAAATGACAGTCGTTAGATATTTTACAAGTCTGAAGAAACTCCGAGATAGGTTGGGATGTCTGCTACCAATGCCGAGGTGTTCATGTAGTCATTACACTTATGGTATTGGGAAGAAAATGGAGGAGATAAACTCACGTGATAAACTGATACAATTTTTGTTGGGGTTAAATGACATTTATGATCAAGTTAAGAATCAAATTTTGGCGATGGATCCACTGTCGAATATTGATAAAGCTTATTCAATTATTTTGACAGTAAAGAGACAAAAGGAAATACATATGGTGATTACTGAAAATGACAACAATAGTGCAATGCCAATTAGAGGACAAATGAATAAGACAAATAAAGAAGGGAAAGCAAGTTATAAAAGAAGAGATACAGTGGACAAATCTGAATTGAAATATGATTAGAAAAATGTGGTGAATATGGTAGAAATAGAGAAAACAAGAGAAATAAATATGGTATCATTAAATAACAACACAAATGATTGGCAACTCAACATTTCTAGTATGATTCAATAGGAGCTTAAAAGATTCATGAGAGGAAAATCGAAGTCCAGAGTAAATAAAGGAAACAATATGAATTTTGCACATTTTGAAGAATTTACATGTACTATAATATATCTATCTTTTAGTTCTCTTGAATTAATTGGAAATGAATTGTTATCAATAGACATTGGAGCTTCGAATCATATGTGTATTAGTGTTTGTATTTTGTTCCGTATCAGCTGGTACCAAACAGTATGTATCGTATTGGCTAGAAAATGGTACGAGGCAGAGGGGAGGTCGGTACCGGGAGTAAATAATAGTCAGTACTAGTATTTTTCGCTTAGTACTGGCCAGTACCGTAAGTTTACAAAATTGGAAGACTAAGTTGCAAAAACATTTTTTTTAAACATCCCCCTTCCCACTCCTACCTGACGGTCTTATCTTCCTTCTCTTCCACAATTTTTTTCTCTCATATGTCACTCACTCTCTATCATTTAAGCACCACTCCAGCGGCCTTCTCTTCTCTAGTAACGCTACAGCCCCACCACCAACGGGCCTGCCTCCCTCTACCCTCTCCTTTTCCCATGTTTTTATTTCTCTCTCACACATCTCACACTCTCTCTCTCGACCACCACACCTGCAGCTTGCCACCACCATTGACGCCCCACCAGTCCACCCACCACTCTTGGAGTCTTGGGTCTCCTCCTCCACGTCATATCTGAAATAGATCCAGATCCATTTCTGACCTGACCCTACCCATTGAAATTGTTGTTGAATTCTAAAATAATTGGGTGTGTGTTTATGACTTTATGTATGTTTTGCGAATTGTAAATAGAATTGTTGGTGTATTTTATGAATAGTAAATGGAATTTGTTAATTTTTGGTTGCATTGCTTGTTGTGTGGAATAGGAACTAGAAAATAGAAATTGATTCATTGAAGTAGTTTGCTTTCATCCATGGAAAGAGCACCGGTTATATTTAATTTAATCAACACTAAGTTTTTTTTGACAATTTTTATTATACAATATGCTACTGTGGGATAAACATAAGGTTACTAATTTAAAGTTGACATAAAAATTTTAAAATGGCAAGCTAAATAATATGACATATTCAAATTTATATCTTATCTTATGTTTATAAGATAATTACATCTTTATTTATACGAGATTAAAATATTTAATATAATTACTTTTACAAGATATTGTTGGAAGTGGAAATTGTTTATGTATGTTTTGTAAGGGTTAAATTGAAATTGTTGGAAAATATGCGACATAAAATCGCTGGAAATTGTTGGAATTTGGAAATGGAAATTGATTATGTATGTTTTGTGATGATTGAAACTTTGAATTGAAATTGTTTAAAATTGTTGGAAATTATTGGAAATGGAAAATGTTAGAAATAGAAATTGTTTATGTATGTTTTGTGATGTTTGACTTGAAATTGTTCGAATTGTTGGAAATGAAATTGTTAGAAATAGAAATTGTTTATGTATGTTTTGTGATTGTTAGAAATGGAAATTGTTTATATATATTTTGTGTGATTATGTACGTTGAATAATTGAATTGTTAGTTTTTGACGTATGGTGAATTGTGTTCGATTCAATGTTATGTGCTCTTTATTTTGATATATGCATTTATTTATTTTTACAGATAAATGGAAGGAAGTTCAAGTACTCCTGATCAAACAACTTTAGGAAGATACAATGATCTATCTTAGGCTCATATCGCATTGGTCTCTGGTATGAGGAACCATACTATTTGCTTGTTTTGTAACAAACATTTGAATGGTGGAGGAATAACATAATTAAAGAAGCATTTAACTGGGGTTAAAGGAGATGTGAAAACCTGTAAAAAAAAAAGACATGATATGAAGTGACAAATGAAAACTTTGCTTAAAGAATACCAACATGAGAAAGATAGAAGGGAGAGACTGAATTATCAAATTGGTAGTGGAAGTTCATTTGCTGGTTTGCATGATGATTGTGGAAATGTTAAAAGTGGTAGTGGTAGTGTTCCATCCCAGTCCCAGAAAGAAGTGAATGTTACACCTGGACCTGATGTGAGGAAAAGAAGAAAGTAGGTGACTAGATTTTTTACACTATAAACAACTCTTGGAGCTCGGCCTTCAATTCTTAGTTCCATGCAATCAAGAGATGCAGCTCACAATGTAGATATGGCAGTAGCTAGATGGTGGTATGATAGAGGTTCATCATTCAATGCTTCATAGTCTTACTATTATCAACCTATGGTGGAAGCTATAGCCTCTTTCAGTCTGGGATACAAAGCTCCTTCGATTGATGACTTAAGAGGTAAACTTTTTTGCTCAGTTTATAAAATTAGAAGTTATTTGGTAGAAAGAAGAGTGAATTGGGTGACTTATGGTGTTAGACAAATAGGAGACAAGAGCCTATTATTAATTTTTGGTTTATTCTGCAAATGGCTCAATGTTTTTGAAGTCTATTGATGTATCTGGCCTTATTAGAAATACTGATATTTTATTTGAGATATTCTATAAAGTTGTCAATAAGTATAATTCTTTTTTTTGGACTCCTTGTGTTGCACATTGTGTTGACCTAATGCTGGAGAATATATGGGATCCTAGTTATTTTCATATTATTAACGAGACTATGTAGAAAGCTAAAAAAATTACCAAGTTCATTTATAATCATGCATAAGTGTTGAGTTTAGTGAGAACGGAATTTACCAATGGTTGGAATTTGTGTTTTACTACTATGACATGAATTACAGCGAATTTCTTATCACTTTAATCTTTTTTTATGATGAAGAACGAGTTAAGACAAATGTTTACAAGTGATAAGTGAGTTGCATCTCAACATGCTAGGTCTAATGCTGGGTTGGATGTTTCCATAATTATACTGGAAGGTAGAGAATTTTGGTCTCAATGCCAATTTGTTATCCGAGTTTGTGAGCCTTTGGTGAAGGTACTTCGCTTAGTTGATAGTGAAGAAAAGGCAATAAGTGGTTATTTTTTTTGATGCCATGGAGAGGGAGAAGGAAGCAATCAAGGCCAAGTTGAAATATAGGCTTTTTTTTGTACACACCGTATCTCACAATCATCAATGAGAGATGGAAAATTTAACTTTCTTCTTCGCTGTTTGTAGATACTTTCTTCTCTCTTGTTTGTAGTTAAGGCGTTTTTGAATCATAGTCTCTATTTTAAACTGGATTTTGCAAAGAAAGCTGAAGTTAGTAGAGGAATGCTATTCACTATTATAACAATTGTTGGCCATGAAATGATGCAAGATCTCTCGAGCTCACAAATGGAGCTTTATTAGCAGTCTTTTGTGGATTTTGTAATGCTGATTGTTATTCGAAAAAGAGCAAAACTTTCTCCAGGTATTAATTGTTTCCTTTTTCTTATTTGTTGAAAATTAATTATCACTTTATTTTGTTTTTAACACTACTTTTCTTATCTTACGACTTATAGTTTCTTAGTGGGATTAATTTGGAGCTGGTGTTCCATAATTGCAAAGGTTTACAATTCAGATTTTAAGTCAATGTGTGAGTGCAATAGGTTGTGAACAGAATTATGTTGGACCAATGGTGGTTGACAAATTAAATCCCTTTATGTTTTGATAATAATAAAATATCTAGAATTAGTTA
>JANKOE010000004.1:12127715-12141051 GCA_026284465.1 Erythroxylum citrifolium
ATGATCCAAAGGAGTTGAGTAATATGTATTAAGTAAATGTGAATGAGAATTGAGTATTATGAGAGCATATAATGTTATAAAAGAAATGACAAGAAATTGGATTATGACATTAGAAGAATTAAGCGTTCTTGAGGTGTAAGCTTAAGAATAAGCTAGACACTTATAAAGGGTAAAGATTGAATGGTGAACTTAGAATGATCATGTACAAATGAAGTGTAAACCTAAGTTCAATTAGACATATATGAATTAGAATGATCATGGTATGCAGAATTGAAGTTTCTTTTGTGTATGAGTATGCTTAGTTTGTTGTTAGATGTGAACGTATGTGTTTGTTTTGAATGGCTGAATGTTGGATGTCAGATTTCTGATTTTGGCAACTTCACCGTGGCGAAGCCAGTGGTCGTCGCGGCGAACTTCCACTGGTTTGTCGTAGCGAACCGATATGTTGCCGCGACGAGGAGTGACTTATGTTGCGACTTCACCGTGGCGAGGAGTGACTTATGCCGCGGCGAACTCCTTTTGCTGCCACGCTAGAATTTGTTTTAGTTGAAATCCTTTATGCTTTTATCTCATATGACAGTCCCGATGGGTTACCTTGGGATTAGCCTTAGGGTCGGGACTCGGGCCTAACATCCTTTGGTATAAGGAAGCGATAGTTGGGCTCCAAAAATGGGGTCCAACATCTTTTGGTATCAGAGCTTAGGCTATTTCCTAGGCTTAGAATGCATAATAGGATGACTTGTATGCTAAATGATTATTTGTTGCATTGCGAATTGATTGATTGCCTTAAGTGACATGCATATCATGCATACATGTTGTAGCTAACCATTAGTGTTTCCTTTGAAGGAGTAAGATGCCACCTCGTAGAAGGACACGAGGAGTTCTGCAAGGATCTGTTGCACCTGACTCTCCACCAAGACAGGAGAGTATTGATGAATCTGTAGCCCCAAGAAATGTTGAGGCTTTTGTAGGGCACGACAATTAGCCCTCTCAGTCCCCTACCTGGGAGTCACCTGTTCCGTAGGAGCAAGTGCCTCCATTGGATTCCAGAAGAAGCTGAGACATGGTTGAGAAAAACAGAACGGGTATTGGAGCAGGTGGATTGCGAGGATAATGAGAAAGTGGTATATGCTGCTAGCTTGCTTCAGGGAGATGCTCTACATTGGTGGGAGAGTGTGCCAGGGAGCCAGATGAGACCGTCAGTGTTGGGATGGAAAGACTTCCTAGCCACTTACAAGAAGAAGTACTTGTTTGAGGTATATATTTAGCAGAAGCAGAGGCAGTTTCTGAGTCTCACCCAGAGGGAGATGACAGTGAGCGAGTATGAGCGTCAGTTTACACAGCTATCCCGATATGCAGTTGAGATGATGATTAGTGAGGCAGCTAAGTGCCGTAGGTTTGAATCGGGTTTGCATCTAGCCATAAGTACAAAATTTTTGTGATTTTCAACAACTAGTTGAAGCGGCACTGAGGGTTGAAAATGTAGAGAATATAAAGAGTGCTGTGAGTAAAAAGAGAAAAAGGAGAGAGCAACTCAAGAGGGGAGGTAGTACTAGTACTCCTATGCCAGAGAGGAGTGCGAGGAGCTTCCCTATGCAGTCTGAGGGGAAGATCCGTGGTGCAAGTAGGTTCAGACAGGTGAGGACCCCTACTTATTCTCATCAAGCCTCTACGGTAGTAGGCAACAGAAAGGGAGAAGGGGACAAGTCATCCGTCCCTAAGTGTGATCATTGTGGCAAGTTCCATAGAGGAGAGTGTTATAGATTGACTGGAGCTTGTTTCAAATGTGGAGAGAAGGGGCACATGGCCAGAGAGTGTCCTCATTATGCCAGATAGGAGAGAAGTTAAATGCAAGTTTCCAAGAGATCTGAAGCTGTGGGGCACAAGACTACAAATAAAGTGGGTAGTTCTGATGTAGCTAAGAGGGTGAACCTTCTAGGGAGACCAAGGGGGCAGGTACCAGGTAGGGTGTTTGCAATGACACGGGAGGATGTAGAGACTGCTCCAAATGTTGTGACTGGTACAGTTAATTTATTTGGTGATGATGTGATTGCTTTGATTGACCCAGGTTCTACTCATTCGTTTGTGTCATTGAGTAGAACTGTGTGTGGTAGAAATCTGAGCCCCTTGGATACTCCATTACTAGTTAGTACTCCAATCAGCTAGTATATTGTTATTAGTCAGGTGTATAGAGAGTGTGAGATATGTATTGGTGGGGAACTCTTGGTGGTGGACTTAATGCCATTGAAAATGGGAGGATTGGATGTAATTTTGGGTGTGGACACGTTAGAGAAGTACAATGCTCATCTGGATTGTAAACAAAAGACAGTGGAGTTCGTATTAGACAATGGCAGAAGAGTGGTATTTACAGGGGACAGAAAAGCAAGCCCGCCTAGAATGGTTTCGGCTTTAACGACAGAGAAGATGATGAGGAAAGGATGTAAGACATTTTTGGCCTATATGGTAGACACAAGGGCAGTTAAAGGGAAGCTGGAAGATATTCCTGTGGTCATGGAGTTCCCGGATGTCTTTCCCTAGGAATTACCAAGACTACCACCACCTAGGGAAATTGAATTTCCCATTGAGCTTCTTCCAGGTACTACACCAATCTCAATTCCGCTTTACCGAATGGCTCCGGCGGAATTGAAGGAGCTTAAGGAGCAATTGGAAGAGTTGTTGGAGAAAGGTTACATAAGGTCGAGCTCTTTGCCTTGGGGAGCTTAGGTCCTTTTTGTGAAGAAGAAAGATGGATCGTTGAGGATGTGTGTGGAATATAGGAAGCTTAATCATGTCACTGTTAAGAACAGATATCCGCTTCCACACATAGATGATTTGTTTTATCAATTGCAAGGGGAAAAAGTCTTCTCCAAGATAGACTTGAGATTGGGTTACCACTAGTTGAGGATAAAGGAGTCTGATATGCCAAAGACTACTTTTAGAACACGGTATGGGCATTTTGAGTTTTTAGTTATGCCCTTCGGATTAACGAATGCCCCTGCAGCCTTTATGGACTTGATGAATCGAGTCTTTAAGCCCTTCTTGGATCAATTTATCATTATCTTTATTGATGATATATTGGCTTATTCCAATAGTGATAAGGAGCATGAAGAGCATTTGAGGATTGCCTTGGAGACATTGAGGAAGAATGAATTGTATGCCAAATTCGACAAATGTGAATTTTGGTTAAGGGAAGTGGTGTTCCTTGGATATGTGATCTCAAAACAAGGAGTGCATGTGGATCCAAGGAAAATAGAAGTTGTGGTTAAATGGGAAGCACCTAAGAATATAACAGAAGTGAGGAGTTTCTTGGGTTTAGCTGGATATTACAGGAGGTTTGTGGAGGGCTTTTCCATAATAGTAGCTCCACTTACCAAATTGACAAAGAAGAATCATAAATTCGTATGGACAGAGGAGTGCTAGAACAATTTTGAGGAATTGAAGAGCAGATTGACAAGTGCACCAGTTTTGACTTTGCCTTCGGGTAGTGATGGGTATACAGTATATAGTGATGCCTCAAGGAAGGGATTGGGCCGTGTATTAATCCAAGAAGATAAGGTGATTGCTTATGCTTCTAGGCAATTAAAGCCCTATGAGATGAATTATCCTATGCATGATTTGGAGTTAGATGCTATAATCTTTGCGTTGAAAAATATGGAGACACTACTTGTATGGAGTCACCACCAGGGTGTTTACGGATCACAAAAGTCTCAAGTATCTGATGAGCCAGAAAGAATTGAATATAAGACAGAGAAGATGGTTGGAACTACTAAAAGATTACGATTTGATGATAGACTACCACCCGGAGAAAGCTAATGTAGTAGCGGATGCATTGAGTAAAAAATCGACTATAGCACATATGGAGATAGTATATGTTCCTGTGTTGAAGGAATTAGCCAAACTTCAGGTGACATTGAGGCAAGCTGAATCTGGGTGTATATTGGCTAGCTTTAGGGTAAGGCCAATGTTAAATGAGAAGATTAAGGAATTGCAGGTACAGGATGAATACTTGAGCATGCTCAGAGAAGAGATTAAAAAGGGTAAACCTTCAGAAATAGAGATAAGAGAAGATGGACTGATAGTGATGGGTAATAGATTGTGTGTCCCAGACTTATTAGAGTTGAAAGATGAGATTTTTGATGAGGTACACAATGCTCCCTATGCTATGCACCTGGAAAGTACGAGAATGTATAGAGATTTGAAGGAACACTTTTGGTGGAAAGGAATGAAGAAGGATATTGCAGAGTATGATAGTAGATGCTTAGTGTGTCAACAAGTCAAGGCTGAGCACCAGGCACCTTCAGGCAAGCTTAAGCCTTTGTCTATTTCGAAATGGAAGTGGGAAAAGATTACGATGGATTTCTTGATGGGATTGCTGAGAATCAACAAGAAACATGATGCAATATGGGTGATTGTGGATAGGCTAACCTAGTCAGCACATTTCTTGCCAATTAAGCAGACAGATTCCTTGAATGCTTTGGCCAAGAAGTACATAGATGAAATAGTCAGGCTTATTGGGATTCCGAGTTCTATAGTTTCTGATAGAGATCCGAGGTTCACCTCCAGGTTTTGGGAAAGCTTACAGGAGGCCTTGGGAACTAAGTTGCACTTTACGAACTTTGGAGGCAATGTTGAGAGCTTGTGTTATGGATTTTAAAGGCTCATGGGATGATCATTTACCATTGATTGAGTTTGCTTACAATAATTCTTATCACTCAGGAGTTCAAATGGCACCTTATGAGGCTTTGTATGATAGGAGGTGCAAAACTCCTATTTGTTGGGATGAGGAAGGTGAAAGGAAACTTGTAGGGCCTGAGTTGTTACAAGTCACAGTGGATAAGATTAAATTGGTGAAGCAGAGAATTAAAGCAACTCAAGACAGAATGAAGAGTTGTGAGGATGCACATAGAAGAGAGATGAAATTTGAAGTTGGAGACAAAGTGTTTCTTAGAGCTTCTCCATGGAAGGGAGTATTGAGATTTGGTAAGAAGGGCAAGCTTAATCCGAGATATATAGGCCCTTATGAGATCATTGAGAAGATTGAGCCTTTAGCCTATAAGTTAGCTTTGCCACTAGAATTGTCTAAGATTCACAATGTCTTCCACGTATTGATGTTGAGAAGGTATCGATCTGATCCATCACATATAGTTCAACCTTCAGAGGTTCAACTTGAGGGAGGATTTGACTTATGAGGAGCAACTAGTGGAAATTTTGGACACCAAGGAGAAAGTCCTTAAGAACAAGATAGTTCAGTTAATCAAAGTCCTGTGGAGAAACCATTTGGTGGAAGAGGCCACGTGAGAGCCATTGGAAGCCATGAAAGAAAAGTATCTGCATCTCTTTAATAACTCAGGTAAGAATTTCGAGGACGAAATTCTTTTAAGGAGGGGAGAAATGTTGGGCCCCGAAAATTTTTTCTTTTATTTAGTAAGCATGGTCTGAATAATTTTTTGTGGTCCTGCTACATGACCTATTTTATTTGGAGTTTAAGTATTATGTCAAGGTTAGAATTAAATTATTGTATGGTTAAGGTGTTAAATTATGGCTTAAAGTAGTAGTAATTGGATTAAATGAAAGAAGGGGTAGAATTGGAAGAACACTTAAGCCTTTAAGTTTTAAAGCATAAGTGGAAGGGCAAAAGGGTCATTTTGCAAGCTTAAAGAGTGTAAGTTAGAAGAAGAAAGGGTTGGCTTGTTAGGAAGAGGAGAAGCATCGTGGGAATAGAGAAAAGAAGGGAGAAAACTTAAGGTTTTTGGAGATTTTGAAGAATTGGAAGACTTTGAGCCTAGAACAAGTAAGTATAAGCATTGACCTCTTTTGATTTGATGAATGAACCTTATTTAGTGATAGTTAAAAGTAAAAATGGGGTTGAATTTGTGTTGGAAGTTGTTGTTGAACGGTGTATGAAAATGTTTTAATCTTCTAGGGTTAATGATTATGTTGTGTTTGTGAATGATTTTGGGTTGGAATGAACTTAGAAATGAAGTAGGAATGATAGTTTAGGGTTAATATGAGTTATATTTGAAGGATGAGAAGTATAAAGATGAGGAATGTCGAAAAATAAGTTTTCGGGAGGTTTCTGGACTTGTTCGCCATGGCGCGCTTTTGCCCTTGCTGCGGCGAACTCCAACATTCTCGCCGCGGCGAGCTTTTGATTTCACCGCGGTGAAACTCATTTTCCTGCATAGACATGTTTCGGTATTTTGGGAATAACTTTTGCTGTAGATATCCAAATGGGGTGATTTTTGATTTGGCGTAAACTAGAGACATAGGGCTATAAGTTTTATGAAGAAATTAAGTTTTAATTCAGTCTATAAAGATCTCAATTTTTAGGTAGAAGTTGAGTATAGATTATTGTTTCAGCATAAGGATAGTCCCAACATATTTGGAGTATAACTTTTGGATTTCTAAACCAAATTGAAGGAGTTTGGCGTCGTTAGAAACTTAAGACAATGATGAAAATTTTTCTAGAAGGAAGTGTTACCAAATGTCTTCATTTATCCGATCATGATGATCATAGAAAAGTAGAATCGAAAGTCTAGGTTTGAAAGGGGTATAGTTTAATCTTAGCACTTCGGATTATTGAAGCCTTATGAATTTCCTTTGAATATTGCTTGAATGTAAGCTTGGTTTGTTATAGGAAACCAAACAGACCCGATCCAAGAGCAAGAGGAGAGACAACGTTGAATTCAGATTATCAAGCAAAATTAGGTGGGTGAAATATTTACAATTATTGTGTGATTGGGCAAATTCTTGCCTATGTGTGAATGTGTGTTTTATGTTATGCATTGAAAGATGCATAACATTTTGATTGGATATGTGATTAATTGTTTGGAAATGATTTGTTGAAAATTTATAACTATTCTGATTTTGTCATGCCTTGATATCTGTCATGGCATTCTATATAAATGAAAAGAAAGAAGAAAAAGCATGAAAGCATATCTTTTTGATAAAATGATTCTAAGCATAATTATGTGCTTTTGTTTGGGCGAGAGTGGAACCATTCTGTTCATCACGTGCACGTTGACAAGAGCCTTCTCCCGGCTACCCGCTTGTGGCATATGAGCTCCGAAATGGACTCATTCTGTTCATGGGGTAAACTTCGATTTCCTCATTCTATTTCATGGAACCCTCAAGCCGTTTGTTGTGTTTTACATAATTAAACTGTGCAGTATGAAGCATATTGAGTGTTATATGTTATGAGATGTTTTGTGAATTGAGATAAATGTGATGAATGTGTAAATTGCTTGAATATAGTAACCGTGCTAGAATTGCTAGACTTATATACATACATATGCTTGAATTTGTGATAATTACCGATGGCTATAAATATATTAGCCACTGAGCTGTGTAGCTCAACCCATTACTTTTCCCTCCTCAGGTGCTAATCAAGTCGACAGTTGACCCTTGCAAGGCATCGAAAACTCCGCAATAGTTAGAGATCTTTATACTAAGTTAGTGACTATTTTGGATAGATTAATAAGCATATCAACATTGGGCATCATTATGTATTTTGTTTTAAGCTTTGGTATGTAGGATGTTGTGTAAGTAAAGTTTGTTCGGACTCATGGGATTTGTAAGGGTATGAAGAATTGAAGTTTCTTTTATGTATGAGTATGCTTAGCTTATTTTTAGATATGAATGTAAGTGTTTGTTTGAATGGTTGAATGTTGAATGTTGGATTTCTGATTTTGGGATTTTCGCCGTGGCGAACTTCCATTGGTACGCCGCAGCGAACTAATACGTTGCCGCGGTGAACGCCCCTTTTTGCGACTTCACCGCGGCGAGGAATGGCTTATGTCGCGGCGAACTCCTTTGCTGCCACACTAAGATTGTTTTAATTGCAATCCTTTTTGCTTTTATTTCATACGATTGTCCCGATGGGTCACCCCGGGTTCAACCTTGGGGTCAGGGCTCAGGCCTAACATTCTTCAGTATCAGGAACCGATAGTTGGGCTCCGAAAACAAGGTCCAATATAAAGTGGACTTTTAGCATTTACTAAGGGTAAAATGGGAAGAAAGAAGTGTTGTCTTCTTCCTAAAGAAGGGAAAATGAAAATAGGAGAGAAAGAAGTCAAATATCAAATCAAAGAAAGAAAGAAGAGAGGTTTCGGTGGTTGAGAGGAAAGGAGAGAGTTGAGCTAGGGTTTCATCTTTTCTAAGCTTCCAAGAGAGATTTTAAGGTTATTCAAGAAGGGAAAAAGAAAGAGGAAGATTAGAGCTTCCTTTAGAGCCAAGAAACTCTTCATTTGGTGAAGACCTTTTGGTTTAAGAAGTTTAGATAATGTATGGGCTTAAGTATTCTACGGTCAATTTAGTGAATGTATTTTCTTAGGGTTCTTAATTTGAATTCCTCTTTAATGGGAATTTTGTCATTTATGAAGGAAATCAAGAAGGGGATCAAGGGAGGCAAGAGGAGCAAGAGGAAAGCCATCCTTGAGCCAATTTCTTAAGCAAGGATTTAAGGTGGATTACATTTTTATAATTAAGTAATGAGCCATAAAGGTCTCTTTCAAGAAATGGAAATAAATAATTTCAACTACTTTTGAAATGTGCATTTATTGCTTCTTGAATGAATTGATAAAATGCTATATGCTTGATATATGAATTGTATTGATGAATTATGAAAAGACTTTGAAAATGATTCTTTTTAAAAAGATACATGTTTATGAAATTAGGTTTTCGGAAGTGGTTTTCAAAATATCTCATATCCATGAAAAACAAGTTTCCAAAAATGTGCCATAAGGGCAAACTGTTTTCAGTTCACAAATTACATGTTATGTGGGTTTGGTGTAGTTCCTTCAAGAATGTCACGTGCACGTTGACCAAGTTAAAGACTTCTCCCGCCTGTCCGCTAGTGGCATGGAGCTCCTTCATAGACTCCCTCAAGTTTACGACTACACAGGACCATTATGTGGAAATGTGTAGTGCGTCATGTTTATGGATCTACCCAAACCATTTTGATATGCTTATGTGCTCAGATAAATTGACAAGTGTGATGCATACATATTTTGCATAAATGTGAATTTTTGCAATGGAAATGATTATATGAATGGTTTTCCTTGTTACCGATTATAAAATTGTTACCCACAGGCTTTACGCTCACCCCCATTCTCCTCCCTATATCTAGGTGATGAGCAAGATAACGAGTAGTCAAGGGTGAAGGCATCACTCCGATTATGCATCTTTTGTTACTCTAAGATAGATTTGAAAACACAAGGCTTTAGCTGTATTTTAAGCAAATTATTGTGCATATATCTTTTTTATTTTGGGATTTTGAGATATTGATGTATTTATGGCTTGAAATGCCCATTAAAGCTTTGTAAAACTCTTATCTTTTGATGCTAATAGAACATGATTGCGTTTTTTCTCATGACTCTCAAAGTTTGTACATTGCATTTTCAAGTATGTCATAAGGGAAAATTTTGTGTTCTAGCTTCAGGGGAAAATCTAAGTTGATCTAGGCTGAATTAGACAAAGTTAGCTTCTAGAAAGTTGTAGTTTATCTTTCTAGCTTTCCATCGATATATAGTATGAAATTTTTGGACATAGGAGCCGAAAGTTATGATCCTTATAAGTGAAGATGCTCAGGAGTATAGGTTGTATCGTTTGGTGATGACGTGTATCGTTTGGTGATGACGTGTATCGTCTGTGATGATCTGTATCGTCTGTGATGACATTTAACTTCTGTGATGACGTGTATCATCTGGTGATGACGTGTATCTTCTGTGATGATGTGTATCGTCTGGTGATGACGTGTATCGTCTGGTGATGACGTGTATCATCTAGTGATGACGTGTATCTTCTGTGATGACATGTATCTTTTGGGTACTATTCATCTTACATCTTTTGGTCCAATTTTGACCCTCTAGATGATAGAATCTATCTTCAAGGTCTTTTTGAAAGTTGTAGATATAGAAGTCCTCTTTTAAACTATCTAAGAATAACCTTGATCCAACATCTATAGAGAAAGTTATGCTAATTGTCCGAAGATAGGTTAAATATGATTGAGGACAAAACCTTGTTTGATTCTTTCAACCATAACTTTTTTATCTGATCTCCAAATGAGATGATTCTCGTGTCTAAATAAATTAGAGACATATAGTTACAAATGTTCTGAAGGAATTAATTTATAATTCCAGTTTAAGATTTCCCAAAATCTGTGCGAAAGGATGGGAAAATGAGTTTTTTTTATATTTGACTGGTGTGGGCACGCCAATCTTGTGGGATACGCGTGTGGATGTCATTTAGGACGCCGGGTACGTGGCTCATGAGGGCGGAGTCCTAACACTTATGGTATCAGAGAGACTAGGTTTAGGTCTAGGTGTAGGACTAGGTTTAGGGGTATCCTAGGCATGAAATGGGTAGGTTAAGACATGAAATGGACATGCATGGTTTTAAATGAATAACTTGCATTGTTTTGAATTGTTTCACATGATTTGAAATTGTGTTTGCATACTTTGAAAATTGTTTTGCATGAACTAATGATTTTCAATGGTTTTAAATTGAAGGAGTGAAAAAGACGTCTCAAAAGAGAACTCGATGAGCCATAACTCGATCTAGCTCTCGCTAAGGGAGCACGGATGAATCTTATATCCTGCAAGATGCAGGAACACATTCTGCTCCAGATTTTGAGGCACCTAGTGTGCAACATAAGGTGCCTCCACCACCTCCTCCTCCTATGCCTACCATGGATCCGTAGTTCTTTCAGGCTTTTGCCCAAGCTTTCACTTATGCCATGGATCAAAGGTCACAAGTTTCAATGCCAGCTCCAGTAGATAGCAGTAGACAGTATGACAAGCTCCGCAAGTATAGGGCTGTGGATTTCAATGGGACTACAAATCCAGAAGAGGTTGAAGCATGGTTGAAGAGGAGCAAGAGGGTCCTAATTCAAATAAAGTGCTCTGATGAGGAGAAGCTAGATTATGCAGCTAGCTTGCTGCAAGGATATGCTCTTCATTGGTGGGAATCAATACCCCATAGTCAGGTGATGCCTCCGGTGTTATCATAAAGAGATTTTGTGAAAGTGTTCAGGAAGAAGTACATCTCCAGGGTGTATGTACAAAAGAAGGCCAAGGAGTTTCTGATTCTCACACAGAGGGATTTAAGTGTGAGTGAGTATGAGCTGAAGTTCACCCAGCTTTCACGGTATGCGGCTAGCATTGTTGCTAATGAGGAGGATAAGTGCCGCAAGTTCGAGGGAGGACTTCATTTGGAGATTAAGGAGAAAGTCCTGATCCACAATTTCTGTGACTACCAGCAATTGGTAGATGCTGTACTCTAGGCTAAGAAACTGGAGGATATAAAGAATGAAGTAAACAGGAAGAGGAAGAATAGGGAGCAGCCTTCTAAAAAGGGAATGAGTGCTCTAATGTCTGAGAGGAGTACCAGGAGTTATCACACACAGAGTAAAGTAGAAAGTAGTGGCTTTGCCAAGAACAAGCAGGCAAGGGCAGTTTCAGGGCAAGCCTCAAATGTAGGAGGCACTGGAAGGGCGGGGAGGAGTAAATACACAAACCCCTAATGTGAGCATTATGAGAAACTTCACAAAGGAGAGTGCTTTTAAGTTACTTGGAGCGTGTTTTCAATGCGGGGAGAGGGGACACATGATCAGGGACTGTCCCCAAGTATCGAGATAAGAGTGGTCATAGTTTCAAGCCTCGAGGAGAGTAAAAATAGTGGGAACCAGGCCAGTCACTGAGGCGGGCAGTTCTAGAGTTGCAAAGAAGGTTATTCCTCCAGAAAGGCCAAGGGGTCAGGTGCAGGCAAAGGTGTTTGCCATGACCAGAGAGGAAGCTGCAGCCGCACCTGAGGTTGTCACAGGTATGGCTCAGTTATTTAATTCAGCAGTGTATTTACTAATTGATTCTGGGCCCACACATTCTTTTGTTTCTGCAAGCATGGTATTATATGGTGTGAATTCGATGCCTTTGGATAACTCTTTGATTGTTAGTTCTCCTTTAGGGAGGAATGTGATAATAAGTCAAGTATACAGAAGTTGTGAGCTCTTCATAGATGGTGCTAGACTAGTAGTGGACTTACTACCTCTAGACCTTAAAGGCTTAGATGTTATACTAGGAATGGATGTTATGGAGAAATATCATGCGAAGCTGGATTGTAGCCTTAAGGAGGTGGAAATTGATTTGGGCAACAGTAAGAAGGTGATTTTCAGGGGGGACAGGAAAACACCATCAGCAAGAATTATTTCGGCTTTGCTAGATGACAAAATGATGGAAAAAGGGTATGAAGCCTTCTTGGCGCATGTGTGGACACTGATGAGAGTGAAGGGAAGTTAGAGGATTTTTCGATTGTGAGGGAGTTTCCAGATGTGTTCCCAAAGGACTTACCTGGTTTGCCACTAGTGAGGGAAATCGAGTTTGCCATCGACTTGATTCCCAGAATCACACCCGTTTATATACCACCGTATAGAATGGCTTCAGCTGAGCTTAAGGAACAGTTGGAGGAACTACTAGAGAAGGGGTACATAAGACCGAGTACATCACCATGGGGAGCGTCGGTTCTGCTTGTTAATAAAAATGATAGAACATGGTGGATCTGTATTGATTATCGGAGACTCAACAAGGTGACTGTTAAGAACAAGTTGTTAGTACTGTGCCCTAGGCCAATGGACATTGGTGACTTTTGTACTAACATTATGACTTATTCATAATATATTATAAGGTATTCTTTCATATATGCATATATATCGTTTACGTAATATGATTTACGTTCTATGAATAGTATTAGGCTTATGTCATCAAGTATGTGACTTGATAGAAAAATCATAAGCATTATAATATTATTCTAAACTATCCCTGGTCGATCGTTATTGGTGGAATAATAATGAATTAAGGCTAGTATGTGTTCTGATTGATGATCACATTTTTTTGATCATGGATATGAGTTATTAAATCAGAAACATAGATATATGTTAGAGAACATATATTGGACCGACCCACAGAGAGAACACTATATGGTTTCATGTCATTAGTGATTCTTAATATGGTTTGACTTTAGTCCTCTGACCTGAAGTCATCATGGTTCCTTACATGAGGAATTTAGTGTTTTGACATTAGAAACAGAATAACAAGTAGTCTTATGTTGGACATTAAATGAATCATGCCGAAGGATGTGAATGACGTAGATGGGATTTGTACCTCTCTTAAATAAGAGAGATATCATTTGGGCCTCTTGACAAGTATGACTAAAGAAATACATGGCCGTGCTCAAATGAATTGATAAGGAGTCATCAATGTCATTTATTATAATCAGTCAACTTGGGGATCAAGAAACTATGATTAATCAAAGGTTGACATGTACCATGCCTTGTGATTAATCT
>JANKOE010000004.1:12141151-12153857 GCA_026284465.1 Erythroxylum citrifolium
TTACAACCTTGAAAAGTCCTTTGATTCATGATTTTGCATGTGAACATTAGTGGTGGAGAAATGAAATGATATGCAAAATAGTGGATTGTCATGATCATGAATGGTGTTGAGTGTACCCATCGATATATTTTAATTAAACACATTTCCCGAGTCTACCATTAGATTGTTCAGTTTCCGAAGATGATGCTTGTTGATTATCATGAGTGAAAGCTTGGAATGTTGATTTCTTGCTATGATTTTTTAAAGTCACTCATCTATAGTTATGATTATAATTTCTTGGAAAATATGAGAATTGAGTAAATGTTTCGGGTCTTTGAACTTAATTGGGATGTTTTGCCCGAGGACGGACAAAAGCTAACTATGGGGGAAATTGATATGTGTTTAATTGTTGATATTCTTAATTATTTACACTTAGCAATTATTGACATAAAAATGCTTAAGATACTCACTTTAATTCATTTATGATTTTAGGTACAATTTGGGAGCAAAGAAACTAAAGTGAGTCAAAAGCATAAAATTCGGATCATTTCCCAAAGATTAATATCTACTGGCTTTCATGGAGGAAGAAGAAAAACTAACAAAAAGCAAGAGGAAAAAATACATAAGCATCAGTGACACAAGTGGGATTTAATTGAATGGCATTTTTAATTGTCAAATGAGCTACAAGGGAGAAAACGTAATTGGCCAGCAGGAGTCGCGCAAAGCAACAAAGGAATAAATGTTATTTGTCTTTTGAGGCGACAGCTGGCAACAGAAGGGAAGGATTGAAAAATCAATTTTGCTAGGAGAGCCAAAAGTGGGGACTACGAAGCCCATCCACGCATAAGTACACCGGAAAGCAATAAAACAGCGCAAGGCATACATAGGGCACGGACCACGCAGCGTGGAGAGCAAAATTTGTCCAGCAACTAAATCATGTGAGGCAGTAAATTAAAAATAACATATAAGGCAGCAAAGTCACGTAGACATCACGTGCAACGAAAGTGACGCAAATTAATTAAGAGCTAAGAGAAAAATCAACGCATAAGAGAGGAATTAAATAAAGGAAACGTCAACGCACAAGGGAGCAGCAAGGTTTGATTGAGAATTTGTCCAATCAGCAATAAATAAGCAAGCAACAGGTGGCATTTGGGGGAGGGGCGGCGCAACAACGAAAAAATAGTGAAGCTCCAGACGTGAACATTAGGGCATTCGAGGGAATTAAAGGACAGAAGCAGCGCAGAAATAAAAATCAACTACAGGAGGAGAGTGTCGGCGCAACACACACGCACACAGTAAGAACAAGCAAGAAATGGAGCAACGTTTTAAGTGATGTAGACCTTTAATGGTCTTGTCACTGAACAGTGGAGCAAACGAGCTACATAAAAATAACCAACCAGCTGCAGTAGACGCGAGACTAGAGTCGGCAGTGAAGAAGAATAGTAAAGGGGTTTTTGGCTAGGATGAAGA
The DNA here is from genome assembly GCA_026284465.1 of Erythroxylum citrifolium. Lineage (NCBI taxonomy): Eukaryota > Viridiplantae > Streptophyta > Magnoliopsida > Malpighiales > Erythroxylaceae > Erythroxylum > Erythroxylum citrifolium. The sequence continues at coordinate 12,142,601 of JANKOE010000004.1, forward strand.
TGAGGGCTGAAACAGTTTTTCGGAAAATACCTACGACGAGCTAAACTTTTCGACGCAGGGTCGGAGGTAATATCGACGCCGATAACCCGAGTTAAGTATTATTTTAATTATTTTTTATTTCTTTCTCTCTTTAGGAATTGATTGTGTTATTCGATTTTAGTTGATTTGGGTATCGTGTATGGATAATCGGACTTTTGTTATTATTCGGTTATTTATGTATGAACCTATTAGGTATTGTTGATTGATAATTTTAAAGCGTACATTGAATTGTTAATTTAGGTGGTTAGGTTTAATTAACGACTGTATCTTGATTAACAAAACCTAAGGGAAAACTCGGGTTAATTTTTAACCCACAATTAATAGTTGCTATGAGAGGCTAAAGAACAACAAATTAATAAAATTTACTTGCTTAGGGTTTAGGCCGAGATTGAATTGAAGAACCGGGTCCCTACCGAATTCCCCATTTTTATCATTTTTTGCATGTTTTCTTTAATTTGTTTTTATTAGTTAGTTTTATTTTATTTTTCTTTTTTCCAAAAATCCAAACCCCCCATTAGTGTAAACACCGATTAATTTCATTTCATAAACTTTTCACTCACTCTCTGTAGGATCGACCTAGACTCGCCACTGTTACAGTTGTTCCATTTAGATTTGTTTATCTACTTCTTCATTTAAGAATTTAGTATTTAAATCCATTTGATGTAGATCAAGATCCATTCTAATTGCCAAAGCTATAATTAGTCAATCTAATGTAAACTTCACAATAGGTGAGCAAGTCATTTCATATTTAATCTCTTTCATTGTATGTATTGTTTTGTCGCTATTTATGCTTCATATCTTTCAAAGTTTCCATTAGTCTTTCACTTAACATTTGATAATATTGGCCCTCGAATTTTTTAAATGAATAAGTATAATTTAAATTAATTTTGAGGTATTGATAAATTAATTATCTTTGGAGTAATTAGCATGTTAATGTTAGTAAGATTTTATGACATAGGTTAATTGAATTAAAGTGTTAAGGTGGTAAGAGTGCATGAGGGGCATTTTTTGTAGTTCACTTAAGGATGAAAGGACATAAGCTTATAAGGAAGGGTAAAATGGACTTTTTGGGCTCATTAAGGGTAAAAAGGGGAAGAAGAAGCTTTGTCTTGTAATTGAAGAAGAAGAAAACGAAATTGAAGGGAGAGAAGAGAGAGGTTTTGGTGAAATAGAGAAAAGAAGGGGGTTTTGAGCTAGGTTTCTTCATTTCTTAGTTTTTAAGAGTGAATTTGAGGTTGATCAAGAAGGGAAAAATAAAGAGGAAGATTAAAGCTTCCATTAAAGCCAAGAAACTTATTATTGAGTGAAGATTCAAGGTAAGTTTATGTTGAATATTTTGGATTTTTGAAAGGTAGCCCATGGAGTTTAGGAAAAGCATTAGTTAAGTAATCTAGAGTCAATTTTAGTAAATGTGCTTTATGGGTTCTTAATTTGAATTCCTATTGAATGAGAATTTTGTCATTTATGAAGGAAATCAAGAAGGGGATCAAGAGAGACAAGAGGAGTAAGAGGGAAGACATCCTTAAGCCAATTTCTTAAGTAAGGAATTCAAAGTGGGTAAATGTTTATAATAGAGTAAATAAACCACTAAATGTTTTCTTTGAATCAAGGAAGTTTAATGATTTCAATTGCATCATAGATGTTGCATTTATTGCTTCTTGAATGGATTGAGAAATTGCTATATGTTTGATATATGAATTGTGTTGATGATTTATGAAAAGACTTTGAAAATGATTATTTTTGAAAAAGATACATGTTTATGAAATCAGGTTTTCGGAAATGGGTTTTGAAATATCTCATGTTCATGAAAAACAAGTTTTCAAAATATGTCATTTGGGCAAACCGTTTTCAATTCATGACTTACATGTTATGTGAGTTTGGTGTAGTCCATTCAAGTATGTCACGTGCACGTTGACCAAGTTAAAGGCTTCTCCCACCTGCCCGCTAGTGGCATGGAGCTCCTTTATGGACTCCCTCATGTTTACGACTTCCTAAAACTACTATGTGGGATTGCGATAGTACGTCAAGTTTACGACAACACAGAACTATTATGTGGAAATGTGTAGTTAGTCATATTTATGAATCTACCCAAACCATTCTAATGTGCTTATGCGCTTATGATATGCTAACAAGTTTGATGCATACATGATTTGTAGTATGTGAATTTTGGTTCAGAATTTGAGAACGATACGTTTTATGAATTTAATTAGAACTTTGTATTAACAAATGAACATTTCAATGGTTTTGCTTATTTTTTCGTTATAAACTATTACCCACAACCTTTAAGCTCACCCCTCCATTTTCGTCCTATCTTCAAGTGAAGAGCGTGAGATCGAGTAACCAAAAGTCAAAGCGTCACTCCACTTTTGCAATGTTTTTTTTATTTTAAGCTAGTGTTGTAAAACAAGGCTTTATTCGCATTTTGAGCAATTCTAGTTTATGTGTAAACTTTGTATTTTGGTTTATGATGCATTGTAGCTTGAAATGCCCACTAAAGCTTTATAGAACTCTTGTCTGTTAATATTAATGGAATGTATTTTGGGTTTATTTATGACCCCTTTCAAGATTTCACAATGCATTTGATGTACAAATGAGGTTAAGGTTTTGGAGAATTTGTTTGTGGTTGTGTTTATGTTTAGGCACGTTTTTGGGGTTTGAGTTGTTAATGGTTGTTGGGAAATTATGGTTGCATTAAATAGAGTTGAGGTTAGGGATGAGAGGGTGTGTCTGAAATAAGATGTTCTGGGTTTTCTGGGTTTATCCCGCGGGTTCGTCGCGGCGTACTTGACCCGAAGCTGATTCTTTTCATTTGTGTGGCGACTTTGCTGCGACGAAGTCAAATGGTCGTCGCAGCTCGTCGTGGCGAAGATAATTTCCAAGGTTTGCCACGGTAAAGCTACAATCGTTCGCCGCAGCGTAATTGACCCGAAGGGGTCTATGGGATTTTCCCCCATATGTTAATGGGATTTCTCCCATATGTTCGCCGTGGCGAACCCGCCTTGTTTTCGAAAGGTTTTTAGCTTCCAAATGCTAATTCTTCCACTAAGCCCAAACTTCAAGCTTCATGATCTCATGCCTGAGGTTGGGTCCTGGAATCGGGGTCCAACAGTTGTAGTATCAAAAACCTAGGTTTAGGTCCAGGGTTGGGACTAGGTTTAGGAGTATCCTAGGTTTGTTAAAGGGTAGTTTAAGATATGAAATGAACATGCACTATTTGAAATAAACAACTTGCATTGTTTTGAATTGTTTCACGTGATTTGAAATTGTTCTATATGATTTGAATTGTTTTACATGATTTGAGCATTGTTTTGCATGAACTAAAGGTTTTTAATGGTTTTAAATTGGAGTGAAAATGCTGCCTCGAAAGAGAACTCGAGGAGTAATGACTCGATCTCGCTCTCGTCAAGGGAGCACGGGTGAATCCTATATCCCGTAAGATGCAGGGACACACTCTACTCTAGATTTTGAGGCATCTAATGTACAACATGAGGTGCCTCCACCACCTCCTCCTATGCCTCAAGCAAACCCCATGGATTCGTGTTTCTTTCAAGCCTTTGCTTAGGCGTTCACATATGCCATGGGTCAAGGGACACAAGTTTCAATGCAAACTCCAGCAGATAGGAGTGGACAGTACGACAAGCTCCGCAAGTATGGAGTGGTAGATTTTAATGGTACTATGAATTCAGAAGAGGCCGAAGCATAGTTAAAGCGAACCAAGAGAGTCCTGCTTTAGATGAAGTGCTCTGATGAGGAAAAACTGGATTATGCAGTGAGCTTGCTACAGGGGATGCACTTCATTGGTGGGAATCAGTGCCCTACAGTCAGGTTATACCTCCGGTCTTGTCATGGAGAGACTTTGTGGAAGTGTTCAGGAAGAAGTACCTCTCAAGGGTTTATGCACAAGAGAAGGCCAGGGAGTTTCTGAATCTCACACAGAGGGACATGAGTGTGAGTGAGAATGAGCTAAAGTTCACCCAGCTTTCCCGATATGCTGGCGAATGAGGAAGACAAGTGCCGCAAGTTTAAGGGAGGTCTTCATTTGGGGATCAAGGAGAAAGTCTTGATCTACAATTTCTGTGACTACCAACAGTTGGTAGATGCTACACTCCAAGCTGAGAAGTTAGAGAATATTAAGTATGAAGTGAACAGGAAGAGGAAGAACCGAAAGCAGTCTTCCAAGAGGGGGATTAGTGCTCTAATGCCTGAGTGGAGTGTGAAGAACTTCTATACACGGAGTGAGGTGGGAAGCAGTGGATCTGGCAAGAATAAGCAGGCAAAGGTAGTCTCAAGGCAAGCTTCAAATGTTGGAGGTACTGGAAGGACGGGGAGGAGTAAATACACAAACCCTTAATGTGAGCATTGTGGGAAACTTCATAAAGGAGAGTGCTTCAAGTTACTTGGAGCATGTTTTCGATGTAAAGAGAAGGGGCACATGATCAGGGACTATTCCAAGTAACAAGGCAAGAGGGGCCACAGTTGCAAGCCCTAAGGAGAGTAGAAATAGTGGGAATCAGGCCAGTCATTGAGGTAGGCAATTCTAGAGCTGCAAGGAAGGCCAAGGAGTTAGGCACAGGCAAGGGTGTTTTCCATGACTAGAGAGGAAGCTGAAGCTGCACCTGAAGTTGTCATAGGTATGGGTCAGTTACTTAATTCTGAAGTATATGTCTTGATTGATTCTGGCTCCACGAATTCATTTGTTTCTGCTAGCATGACATTGCATGGTGTTAAATTGGTGCCATTGGATAGTTCATTGATTGTTAACACTCCCCTAGGGATGAAGGTGATAATAAGCAAAGTGTATAGGGATTGTGAACTGGTTATTGAGGGTGCTAGACTAGTAGTAGACTTATTGCCACTAGAGCTGAAGGGTCTAGATGTTATACTGAGTATGGATGTCATGGAGAAATATTGTGCAAAGTTAGATTGTAGTCTCAAAAAGGTAGAGTTTGACTTTGGTAATGGTGAGAAGGTGATTTTCAGAGGAGATAGGAGAACACCATCACCTAGAATTGTTTCGGCTTTGCTCGCAGAACGAATGATGAGAAAAAGGTGTGAAGCCTTCTTGGCACACGTCGTGGACGCTGAAGTGAATGAAGGGAAGTTTGAAAATTTTTCGATTATGAGGGAATTTCCAGATGTGTTTCCAGAAGACTTACCTGGTTTGCCATCAGTGAGAAAAAACGAGTTTGCCATTAACTTGATCCCAGAACCGCACCCATTTCTATACCACTGTATAAAATGGCTCCAGTTAAACTGAAGGAGCCCAATGAACTGTTGGAGGAACTGTTAGAGAAGGGGTATATAAGGCCGAGTTCGTCACCATGGAGAGCGCCTGTTATGTTTGTTAAGAAGAAGGATTGAACATGGCGAATGTGTATTGATTATCGGAGACTCAACAAGGTGACTGTTAAGAACAAGTATCCTCTACCCTGGATTGATAATTTGTTTGACCAGCTACAGGGAGCAAGGGTGTTTTCCAAAATTAATCTCAGGTCAGGTTATCATCAGCTTAGAATCAGGGAGTCTGATGTGAACAAGATAGCTTTCAGTACACATTATAGGCATTATGAGTTTCTTGTCATACCCTTCGGATTGACCAATGCTCCAGCTGCAGTCATGGATCTTATGAATAGGGTCCTTAAGGAGTATCTGGATCGATTTGTCATAGTGTTTATAGATGACATTTTGGTCTATTCCAATAATAAAGAGGAACATGAGGGACATCTCAAGATAGTGTTGCAAACACTAAGGGAGAAGGAACTTTATGCCAAATTCAGCAAGTATGAGTTTTGGCTTCATAGGGTGGTATTCCTTAGACATGTGATTTCAGAAGATGGAGTACATGTTGATCCGAGGAAAGTTGAAGCAGTGATAAACTGGCATACACCCAAGATAGTGAAAGAAGTGAGGAGTTTTCTAGGATTGGCAGGCTATTATAGGAGATTTGTTGAAGAATTCTCTATGATAGCGTCTCCGATGACCAAGTTATTGAGGAAGAATCAGAAGTTTATCTGGAGTGATGAATGTCAGAAAAGCTTGAGGAGCTTAAGCATAGATTGACAAGTGCTCCAATTCTAATTTTGCCTACAGGAGATGCGGATTATACAATATACAGTGATGCTTCAAGAAAGGGTTTGGGTTATGTATTGATGCAAGGAGACAAGGTAATAGCTTATGCCTCGCGGCAGCTAAAGCCTTATGAACTAAATTACCTAACCCATAATCTAGAGTTAGCAGCAATAGTTTTTACCTCGAAGATTTAGAGACATTATTTGTATGGAGTTCAAACAAGGATTTTTATCATATCTTATGTTAATATCTTTATCAAGAATATTAAGAACTAATCCTTGGTTTATTAACTAAAACTTCTTTTTAGTTAAAACCTCAAAGATTGCATTACTTGATTCGTGAAGTTCACTATTAAGTTCAACCCTAATCTAGGAGATTTATGTCGGCTTCTCTCTAAGTTTGCATGTAACTTCTTCCAATTATGGTTAATCTATACATACAAAAGGATTTATCAATCTCAATTATATCCCCGATATATTAATTCTAGAATTAAAACATATAATTGCATCTTAATGGGTCAACAATCAAATTGTACTAAATAAAAGAATCAAATCACAAAGTCCATCCTAATTTAGGGTTCATCCTGTTTAGGCACTAAAAAAATTTAATTCATAAACATAGAAAACAAAACCAAAGTATAGAAAAAAAAATGAAAAAGAAGAGAATCCATTATATATCCCCTTTTTCTAATATATTCCCTTTTAAACTTTGATGGAAAGTTGTTCTCTATCAAATCTCTAAAGTAATCTTCATGTTTTTGTCGTCCTTGGTTCAAAATTATGTTGTGAACTCTCAGTCAATTGTCTAACTTCTGTTCTCTTTAATTAGCCTTCATCATTGTCTTTTATAGTATGAAATTAGGGTTTTTAGAGTGAACAAGGTAGTCACATGGTCATGTGTATAACCATGTCCTTTAAAAACTCTTCAAAATTGCGTGTATATACGTTCTCAAGAGCTTACATGAGTAATGGACATGACCATATATATGACTTACAAAGGTATCTCCACCTTCAACAGACAAAATTTTGTTTTTAAAGTCATACACGCTTGTAAGGACTTGCACAGTCCTTCACACGGCTGTGTATGTGACTTACACGGGCATGTCCTTCATCAGATTGGATTGTCCCTCCCCCTTAAAATAGCTTGAGTTCTTTTATTTTCTACCCCTATTTCACCCAAATTCCTCTCCTTTGGATCCATAAAGGCAATTAACACTTAACAATACACTAGAAACAAAACAAGTACTAAAAATAACCAAAAAAAATTAAACAAATGCACTAAACATGGGAATATAAATATAGTCTATTAAGCGTTTATCAATCATTTATAAAATAATTGATCAAAAATTAACCATTTAATTTAGACGTATGTGTTTACAAATATATTTAGTATATTATATATGGAAAATACACATAAAACAATAAATAAATAAAATAACAATGTATTTCAGTAAATAAATACTATTCATAAATTAAGAATTATATATACTACAATTAATATTCTTGAATACGACAACATAAATACTATTTATAAATTAAGAATTATACTTAAAATAATTATTGTTCTTGAATACAACAACAATAACCCAAAAGGAGTATATTCTTGAATAATACATTAAACATAAACAAATAATAATCATCTCATGCATTATGAGATGTGGTCATCTCAACCATGTTCAATTGTAAACTATTATGAAACATACTCCTAAATACTTCCTTCCTTATATACTTTACTAAGAAACATAGTATAACCAATTAAATTAAGATGGTTCTTTTTTATGATCATTCAACACCCACATCAATAATTCCCCCTCTATAGGCAACAATGTCCTATACAATGCCCAAGAGAAATATTCTTCATGAATAAAGTTTTTATTATTTAATCGTAAAAGTTTATTATTGCATATACAGTCGACACACAGTTTATATACGTTAATCTTCTAGATGTCTCTCTAGGTCGATGATGTGTTGTCTTAGTTTAGACATATGTTTTACTCTTGACCTTCTTATTTTTATGACTCCTGAAATTAATTCTAGAGAGAAAGCATCATCGTAAGTATTCAAACAAACACATTACATGAATAAGAAAATCGTCAAATAACACATGAGCGTACACCCATGAAATAAATAAATAATTTTATTTAAGAACTTATCCAATAAACACATTTATTGAATATGAGAGTTATCAAATAAATAAATTATTTGATGCATGATACTTTTAGATAAAATAATTTATTTTATAATTATATTGTATACTATTTTAATAAGCATGAAGGTGTGAAATTTATGAGGAGCATATGCTTAAATTAGTCCTTAAACATTTTAGATAATTTCTTTCTGTAACTTTGTACATGTTGAAAGAAGTAAATGAATAGTTAAGATTTGTGCTCCTAATAATACTGGTCAAAGATTCAACACTCTGAAATCTCTTTTAATTAAAATTTTAGTTGAACTCCAATGGGTTTATTCATTCGGCCTACACTTAGGTTGGCCCTTGACCCATTCGACATAATTTAAATTTTTATTTAAGTATAATTAATTTATTAATTAATAATTCCTAAATTACCAAAATATAAGTTTGTTATGGTTTTAGAATAGACTTCCTAAGCAAACGAATAGGGCATGTTTGGTTGGATGTTAATTAATAGAATGGAACAGAACAGAACGGTTTATAATGGAATGGAATATAATATAGTGAAAAGTTGTTTCAAAAGGATAAAAGTGTTCATAATATAAAGTAGTGAAATGTTGTTTCCAAGATAGATGGTGGTTTTGCCTGAATCTGCTGGGGCTGGACGTTGCTATTCGGATCCATGATTCTGTGTGACCTTAGCTGCTGAATATCTGCAAAACAAATAAGGCACGCCGGGGGTTGATTACCAGCAGGCCCCTCCGATGCTCAAGTTAGTCTTTTTGAGGAAGTTTTGGTCGCTAAGAATAGAGAAAAACTAAGGTTGTAATCTCATACCCGTATCATGGCAAAATAGTACCTTATATATGGAATACATGCTAGGTTTAGGTCTTTACGTAGGTCTTTGCGTTTGCATTGGAGACTAACACCTGCGATGTGGACCTAGGCCTGGGCCTGGGCCTGGGCCTGGGCTTGGGCCTAGGCTTAGCACAGCTGAACCAACCATAAGCTCCCTACTCCTCGAGTCTGATTCGAGAGAAGGGTCGAAGAAGTACCTAAAGGTTATATCTCAAAGATAGCTCGTGCTAGGCCTGATCGATCTATTATCGTGGTGCGATCGTTCGATTGGAAGTAGTGGCTCGGCAGACTGATCGAGGGTAATCATGAGGTCGATCGGGGGAGTGTAGTGGCAAGGCCGATCGACTGGGTGGCAAGACTTAAATGAAGCACTAAGTGTAATTATTGCTGACGGTTCGTATCTTCTGGGTGCCATTCAAAATTCGGCAAGATGCGTCCTTTTAATTGCCGGGCAATTGCCACGCGCCGTCACTCGTGTCCCTTCATCTGCCTCGCTGCTTCGGACCTTTAATGACCTTAATTTACTGCCGATCAAATTTTTCCACGTGTTCAACTTCGGTTCGAATGTCACCACATGTTTAACGTCGATTGGAATTCCCGTTCAGTTGATACTATAAATTTTGCAGTTGACGGTCTTTCTTCACTCTGCGTTGTTTTTCCAGCTTCTATTTTCTGTATTTTCATCTCCGCGATTACCAGAGTGTACCTTTCACTGTCGTTCCCATTCCAAGCTTCAATCACTAACTAGGTACGTCCTTTTTTCCTCTCTCCATCCGAAAGTGCCTTGCCAGTAGTTGGGCCGCTTGAGATAGCGGCGGAAATGGTTGAGGTGCCGGAGAACGTGAGGGACAAGCTGAAGGTTGAGAACAGGCTGATGAAGTTATGGAGTTCTATCATGGGGGAGAGGATTGACGCATTCAAGTGGTGGAAGGAGCAGCACCTAAATGAGGAGCGCTTAGAATTTGCTTGTGATTTGTCTCTTTCCCTCTTGAGGGATTGCCACGGTGTTTGCATCTCTGACGAGTCGGACGATTCATCATTTGAGGATTATGCCAAGCTGTTGCTTCCATTCGAGCTCGGCCTTTTTCTGGAGGAAAAGAGGGAAATAGCCGAAAGGGAACGAGAGGTAGTTCCGGATAAGGACTTGCTGTGGTGAAAACTGTGGGCTTATAAAGAATTTGGCTGTCATAGGACTTGTCAGCACAAATATATCAGAACCTATGATGGGTAGATTGTTTGACTTTGGCGCGGAGAAGTTCATTGATGATACTTGCAGTAGACTGGGTAGGAAGGGACAATATTTCTAAGTAGAAAAGCCCATCTGGTCGAGCTTGTGATCAGGGTAAACTTATTGGAAATAAAAATTTTATTTTTTATCCTTCATTGTCTTTTTAATTTTATTGGGTGAAGTCTTGAACCATCATTGGCTTTGTACGAGAGATTGCCTTTTTGAATAGTATGTAGCGAACTAGGGCGCTTGGTATGAGTCGATCGATCGTTAGGTTGGGGGGAACTCGGTCGGACGAGGTTGATTTTCTCGGTGTCGCCTGGTTCCGAGAATCTTGTCTTGGCAACCTGACCGAGCAATGTTGAGGCTGAGCGATGCCAAGATTTTGTGACTTGACATCACCTGGTCCCAAGAATCTTATTTTGACGACCTGGCTGAGCAATGTTGAGGCCGAGCGATGCCAAGATTTTGTGACTTGACACCGCCTGGTTCCAAGAATCGTGTCTTGGCAACCTGGCCGAGCGATGTTGAGGCCGAGCGATGCCAAGATTTTGTGACTTGACATCGCCTGGTCCCAAGAATCTTTTCTTGGCGACCTGGCTGAGCAATGTTGAGGTCGAGCGATGCCAAGATTTTGTGACTTGACATCGCCTGGTCCCAAGAATCTTGTCTTAGCGACCTAGCCGAGGAATGTTGAGGCCGAGCGATGCCAAGATTTTGTGACTTGACATTGCCTGGTCCCAAGAATCTTGTCTTGGCGACCTGGCTGAGTAATGTTGAGGCCGAGTGATGCCATGATTTTGTGACTTGACACCGCCTGGTTCCAAGAATCGTGTCTTAGCAACCTGGCTGAGCGATGTTGAGGCCGAGCGATGCCAAGATTTTGTGACTTGACATTGCCTGGTCCCAAGAATCTTGTCTTGGCGACCTGGC
>JANKOE010000004.1:12306275-12324648 GCA_026284465.1 Erythroxylum citrifolium
ATCTTCAGAAATCGTCGAAACCCTAATTTTCCCTTTTCTTTTCTCCTTCTCCACTCTCACCCGACCACTCTCTCTTCTTCTTCTTCTATTTTTCTTTTTCCTCTATTTTCTTTTCTTATACATTAACACAAAGTCTCTTCTGCCCTTCTACTATAAGCCTTATAATTCAAGATTCAAGTAAATTACCCTAAATGTCCTTACACATTATTTCAACCTTAAAACTTAATTCCATCTATTCATACAATAATTCCTACTTTAGGCCAAGATTTAAATCCCTTAATCAATTTGAATTAAATTCCAATTAACAATTCTAACAAATCCACAAAAAAATAAAAATTCATGCCTCAAAAATAATTAAACAGGTTTGGGATCCAACAGCTGTTCAGACTTTTACAACCGATCAGCTCACTTTGATCTAATCAATATTTCTCAATTTAATGCCAAAACCGATCAATCTAGTATGGAAAGATAAAAAAATGTCTTAGGAATCCAACGCTTAAAAAATCAGGTCGATCGGATGTCGGACGAAAAAGTTATGCTCAAAAGAGTGAAGGGAGGTCAGGTCGATCGGTCGCCCAGCCAGGCGATCGATCGCCTAGGGCTCGCGCACGCTGGGCGCACGATCGGTCGCCCGCATGGTTGATAGCCTAGAGCTCGGTTGCCCACATGGGCGATTGCCCAAAGTCCAGGCACGGGCGCTCGGCGATCGCCCAGCCTGGCGCGCGACCGACGTGCCCATGCTAGCCGAGCGGAACTTTAGACTGACACGCTAATTTCAAACCTTCATAACTTTTGACTCCAAACTCCAAATTTGACAAACTTGGTGTCTATGGAAAGATAAAATACTGATCTACAATTTTAACAAATAACTTAAAGCCAAAGTCAGTCTCTAAAAGGGTCAAAAAGTCCACACAAAGTGGCTGGTCGATCAGCTTCACACTAAACAGCATTAGAACTTCCAAAAATCATAACTTTCTACTCCCTCGTCCAAAATGCCATACTTTATATCACTGGAAAGGTAACGACAAGCTCTACAAGTTTCATGAAGAACTTGCAAATCAATTTAGCCTCTAAAGAGGTCAAATATCCAATCAAAGTCAATGCCCCAATTAAAGTCTTCCCAAACAATCACATTACTTCTAAAAATCAGAACTCCACATTCCAAGGTCCAAAAATAACATATTAAACATCAATGGAAAGGTCACAACATAATCTAAAACTTTCATGAAGCACTTAAGGGCAATTTCAACCTCTAACTAGATCAATTTTTCACTCAAAGATTCTGCCCTGGATAAAATCACCTAAACAAAATCCAAACTTCAAAAATTCATATCTTTCAAATTCCACATCGAAAAATTACAAACTATACATCATTTTAAAGCTATGCAAATTCTCTACAACTTTCTTATAAACTCCAATTCAAACCATATCAGTTCGACAATTGGCCTCAAAACACTGCATTCACAAATCTATACTTAATAGCATTTTTCCAAAACAAAGCCAAAAATACTTAACTTCGAAAACTCATAACTTTTGATCCCGATATCGAAAACTGTCATACTTTATGACGACAGAAAGCTCTCAACATAATCTCCAAGTTCCATGAAGATCATTTACTCAAATTCTACCTAAATTAAAAAAGTCAACTTTTAATTTCCAAAAAGTCAAACTTCATATTTCAACAGATTCTCGCACTTTCACTCCTTATTTCTTAATTTTCAACTTCCCTTTCAATCATCTTATTCTCTTTCACTTTCATAACCCATACAAATCTATTCGAATATCAAAGTCATCAAAACTAATCAATTTCTTTTCTTATCAATTTCCTTAACGCATACAACATCTATAACACAATACATATTCAAAAACACTCATTTCAATTTATTTTAATAAATCAAATCTCCAAAAAAGGTTCGGGGTCCAACATGCATTGTTAAGGGTGTGAAATCCGTCACTTGATGCTTAAACCTGAGAGTAGCAGGAGATGGAAACTCATCATCATAATAAGGATAATATGAAAAATCATAATCAAAAGCATATTGATAATGAGTCATGCTGCTAAAAGATCAAAAAATCAGAAAAATTGTGAAATTAAAACAAACTGAAGACAAGGTAACCAAGAGCAATGAAACCAAAAATAAAAACAAAAATTAACCAAAATAATCAAATTTGGAAATTCAGTAAACAAACCTTGGTTTTAGGTCACCAACATTATCACACTAATATGAATCCTCGATATAAAATTTAGTTCACTAACAAACATTCATTAATTGATGTTTTCTCTTAAGATTAAATGAATCGAAACATGTATTCTAAACATTCCTATTAGTCAACAACTTAGATATGATCTTAAGTTTAATTGATTAATAACTTTAAGAACTAAGAAACCAATGAACAAGACAACACATGTACGACATGCATTTAATCAAGTTAAGTACCTTCTTAAAATTTCCAACTCTAACGTAAAGACGATAATCCTAATTACCACTTTTTCTTTGCAAAATTGAACGTCATATCCAAGTAATCTAGCTATTAAACAAATCAATTCCTAGTTGCACATCCTAGAAATCAGCCAATTCAATTACAAAAAGCAATTCGAAAGACACTCAATATTCATCAATGAAATAAACATTATTTAGAAATCTCATACATACTAGATAATAATGCAGTTCCCTTTAACTAAGAAGAAAGATTTAGCTACTCATAACGAAAGTGAAAATCAACAAAGAAATAGAAAAATACAAAGTCTCCATCCCTGGTCTTTTCCTAGAAAATTCGAAAACTCCTAGAGAAAACACTGCAGAAATGTAAAACTCCTAACTATGGCTAACATGAATAGTAAAAATATGCCCTCTTTTATGCTTTTCAATTTTCTTGTCTTCCCTCCTTTTTCGTTATCTTCAGCAGATATTCTTTTCCCTATATTCAGGTTGCAGATCTCCATCAATAAGGTAACAATTTGAATCTCAAGATCATGAAGATCTTACATAAATCAAATTTGATTTCAAAATAGATTATGCAAGCATTCTTTGTCCTTGCACGTGCCCACGCTTAGTCAATTATTTTTCTGCCAGTCTAGAAATTTGGATTATCTTTACTTTGCTTGCATCTTTTTGATTCAATTTCATCTCTCAAGTGTTGAAAATCATCTGAGAACAATTAAGAACCAATTCCATTAATTTTGAATGATAATTCCAACACACTAGAGAGATTTATATACAAAATGACAACTTAACATAATTAGAATGCACTTTATTAACATCTTTGATACCAATGTTGAAATTCAAATTCATATAAAATGATAGGACCAAAAAACACTTCTATTATTGATACGTAATAAAAAATCACAATGAGGAACTTTTGTCTTATCAACAAATTAAAGGACTTTAGTTCTTACAAAATCCTTTGTATTGTTGTTATCTTTCTGCTACCTAGCCTTTTATATTTTTAAAAAACAAGAACCTAAAATAGTTCAATTACTACTCTTTTAACATTAAGGACAGATATCACTAATAGGTGTAATATTTCTAACTTCCAAAAAAATTTTCCTTTCCCAAAAATAGTGAATATGAAAAAGAAACTCAGTCTAGAATGATAAGTACGGTGGTATGCCATATTGTGTCCTTCACATAGTCTGTTAAAAAATTCTAACATGAATATGTTTAACCATATCCTTCACTTTGTTCCTTCAAAAAATCTAATATAAACATAGTTGATCACACAAGTTTGTATTTAACTATATATAATAAAATCTTTAATGAATATAGTTTACTACACAGTTATATGCTAATCTGTGTCCTTTACATAATCCTTTCAAAATTTTTAATGGACACAATCGACCATGTAACCTTGTCCAGCAAAACTTTTAATGGACATATTTTGAAACATAGGCATATAGCTGCTCTTCACAGATTGCCTTTAAATAAGTGAATGTGTTGCTAATTTATAAATGAATAATGATACTTTTTTTCAGTACATGTAGTATAGGATGTATATAGTCATAGAATATTGTGCATTGATGCTTAGTATTGTTCACACTCAATCATGATATTCCTACATTTAAAGTGTGGGTATTACTTATTTGTAATGAATGATATTATCTTTTGTATATGTCGCAAAATTGGATGTATAATATCCTAGCATAGTTTGTAGTGAGGCATGATATTCTTTATACTTAGTCATGACACTCTCACTTAAAAGTGTAGGTATTAGTTATTGGAAATGGATGTTGGTATGTTTTTATATAGTCATGGTATTTGATGTATACAATCTTAATATTTTGAATTTAGGCATGATATTTTTTTACACTCAGTCATGGTATTCCCATTTTAAAGTGCAGGTTTTATATGTAATGCATAATGGTATTAGTTTTTGTACATAGGCATGGTACATATTTAAAATGACATAGTATAGCTCATATTGAGGTATAGTATTTTTTATGCTTAGTTATGGTATTTCGATCTTAAGTTATATGTGTTAGTTATCGATAATGGATGATATATTTTTTTTAATATAAGTGTGATATTGTATGTATCATGTCCTACTGTAGTTTGTATTAAGGTATAGGATTCTTTGCACTCAATCATGGCATTTCCATTCTAAAGTGTAGGTTTTACTTTTCTATCATGAATGATGAAATATGTTCTGGTCTGGAAGCATGATATTGTATATATAGTGTCCCAATATAGCTTGTATTAAGGCATAATATTCTTTGTAGTCAGTCATGGTATACTGATTTTAAAGTGTATGTATAACTTACACATAATGAATGATGATATTTTTTGTGCATAGATTTGGTATTATTTCTATAGTGTCCTATTATATTTGGTATTGAGTCATGGTATTTAATAACTAATAGTATTTTTTATATGCGGGGTCGATATTATATGTACTATATCTTAGTATATAATATTGAGGCAAGACAACTTTTGTACTTAGTCATGGTATTCTTATATATAAGTGAACATGTTACTTATTTCAAATTAGTGATGATATTTTTTATACATAGACATAGTTTGAAAGGTGATGATAGTTTGAATTTTATATCAAAGATCTATATTAGTATGATAATTTCGATGACCTAAAACCAAGGTAATACATAGACATATTAGTAGGATATTCACATACCAATATATAGTTCACACCAAATGAATGCATTGTCAATATGAGTCAGTACTAAAATAGGGACAATCTTTTTCTTTGTTCTTCTTTTCAAACTCTTCTTTTCTCCTCATTATGTCAACTTTCACTTTAAACAAATATTAGTCAAGTTGGGTCATATTAATCACCAAAATTTATTTTATATTATACAAATATACTATGATAAATGTCTTTCAATATAGGACTTAATAGTTATTATTAGTCTTTAATGGCTCCCAAAAGGAGCAAGGTGAATTATGTGTTTACAAAATTTAATAAACTTATATAACTAACGAAACAATCAATATATATTAAATAATAATTTAAAGAGGATAGGGAATAGTGAGTGTAAACTAATTTATAGTGATTCAATAAATAACCTTTGCCTATGTCCACTTGGAAGACTCTTCTTAAATTTCTAAAATAATTCTTCTTTTAAGGTAAAGAATAACTTTTATATAATCTTTTCTCGACAAAAAGACACCCTTTTACAAATGTCCTTCATGGTGAAAGGGACTTTACTCCTAGTTGGAGCACCACCAATCACAACAATATAATGCCTTAACCAAATTTTACAACTTAAATTACCCTACTTTATCGCTTGATAATTTCAAAGAGGTTCACTTACATAAATATGAGACAATAATGCTTAAATGATTAAAAAATATCGAGTGGATGCGGCATATGCATGCATATGCTTAGGTATGGGTGCTCTATACTCTTTTGTCATATTAGACAATGGTTCTTCTCAATGCAAATATTTTCTTCCTAAAAACATGGTTCTAGAATTGGTTTCATTTCTAAGGTTGTATCTTATTCTACGCATATCATTGGAATTCTTTTGAGCTCCTGGCATTTTTTTCTAGTTTTTCACTTCCTTTAGTGAATCTGGATAATGAATTCTTAAGGATATTGATCTCCTTTTCGAATATCTCATTTTTATACTTTAGTGTGTTCAATACATGATTATCATTAATGGCTACAATTTTAGATTCTTTAATGCTATTCAATTCACTTTTCATCTTTCATTCTCATTCATGTATGTATCAAACTATTTTTTAACTTCCTTGAGCGTGAAAGATGATTTCTTCCTTTTCTTACTTATGATTTTTAAACTTTCGACTAATTCATCATATGCCAAATTACTATTATTATCATATAAATTAGATTTGGATGTTACGTCATCATCATCTCTAGCAGTAAAGTACATATGAGCTATCTTTTCTTCTTAATGCTCTTTTTAGATTCACTTATATCATCTTAAGTTGAGGCTTTAAGTGTTTTCTTCTTGTCCTTCTTATATTCTCTTTCATACTTATCAATAGAGGGCATTATGACTTTATGTTGCTAAGTTTTCTATATTTAAAGCAAATATTGTTAGTGGATTTATCTTTTAAATCACCTTCACCCTCCTTAAAATCCTTTCTTTCAGAGAATTCCTCCTTCAAGAACTTTTTAAATTTTCTAGTGATTAAACCAATATCCATTTCATTGCTTTCGCTAGTTGATGCCTTTTCCTCTTCACTTGATTTTGGGTCCTTGAATGATAAATTCTTTTTCTTTAGAAGTGTCATTTTTTATTGTAAGGTCAAGCCTTAGAGCAACTAGTAAGGTTGTTCCTTTGTGAATAAAAAAGGTCACAAATTCAGGTCATGAAAACAACCTCTTTGTGAAATGCAAATAGAAAGCTGCGTACAATTGATATCCCTCCCCCAACCATCACAAGGCGGGAGCCTTGTG
Organism: Erythroxylum citrifolium; assembly: GCA_026284465.1. Taxonomy (NCBI): domain Eukaryota; kingdom Viridiplantae; phylum Streptophyta; class Magnoliopsida; order Malpighiales; family Erythroxylaceae; genus Erythroxylum; species Erythroxylum citrifolium. The sequence goes on from JANKOE010000004.1 coordinate 12,313,155, forward strand.
CACTGGGGTTATTGTTGTTATCATCTCTTATTGTGTCTTTTAGAGCCTTATTTCATAGGAAAGAAGAGATCAAATAAATTCCTTCAATGATATTGTTATTAAACCTTTGGCTTCTTGTATAGCTCACTTTGGCTTCTCATGTCTTGAAAAGTAACTTAAGCAACTTTCTTAACATTTCAAAATTAGTATAGGTCTTTCCAAGACCTTCGGAAGCATTGATAATCTTAATAAATTTGGTGCGCATATTGGATATGCTTTCATCATTCTTTATTTGAAACAATTCATTAATATGCTAACTTTACTCTCCTTTAGTTAATTTATTCCCTTATGTATAGCCTCTAAAGTGTGTTAAATTTCATGAGTCGTTTCATACATAGAGACTGTATTAAATTCATTTCTTTGTAATGTACAAAATAAGATGTGTACAATCCTATTATTTAAGAAAATTAATCTCTTATCTTGAGGTTTCATTCTTCCTGCATACTAGATATGCTTTCATCATGCTTCATTTGAAACAATCATATTGATGTGCTAATATGCTAACTTTACTCTCCTTTACTTGATTTGTTCCCTTATATGTAACTTCTAAAGTGTGCCAAAATTTATGAATTGTTTCATATATAGAGACTTTATTAAATTCATTTCTTCCTAATGCACAAAATAAGATGCATATAACCCTATTATGTAAGAAAATTAATCTATTATCTTGACGTTTCCATTCTTCCTTTAATTTGTGTATACTTTTATTATCTACAATTTTGCAGGAAAAATGAACTATTTGAAACTATTTAGCAGAAGTTGAAACTTTTAACCATTAATAAAAACTTCATCCTAGTTTTCCAACAAAGGTAATCACTCTTATCAAAGAAAGTGCTCTACTAATACTTTTCTTTTGATTGAATGAAAATGATGATGATACTCCTAAATATTCCATAAATATTCTGCTATATGATTTCATTAGGAATGCTAGCCTATTAGACTCACTAATACTATTTATTAGTCCTTAATAAGACCAAGAGGAGTAGTGAAATAGGATTTTATAAAATTTAGCACATTGGTTGACTAATATATCAATCAATATTACTACAAACTCTCAATATTTCAAATTTGATAACTTTAATAAATATTAGTTGACCACAAACCCATATAGATTAACCAATTCCCCCAAATAATAAGATTTTAATAACTTTAAATGCTCAAACTCAATTTTTTTAATGCAATTATGATTTGAACATTTCTTAAAATGTTTCTTAAAGAGTGTTTAAAAGATCAAAAGACTTTTCCATTAAAACCAAAAAGCTTCAATTTCTCTTGATGAATGAAAAGTATATGTAATAAAAGTGATATGAGATGTTTTTCGTGATGAGTCTTTTAGAACATCAAAATGATTAAATGAGATTACAATTAACATTACCAATTAAAGAATAACCTTGATGTTCCTTGTTCTTTTTTTTTTACGTGGTCTTCACTTTATAAGTTGCAAAGTTCATCTTTTCTTTCATTAACTTCATGAACCATCTTCTTGAATTTATTACTAGGTCTTATTCTCATATTCTTTATCATTAAAATAATAAATCTGTTAATGATTCATATATTTTGTTATGATCAAAATATTGATTATAACCTCACTTGGTTCCATAGTTATAACACCTTATTATGATTACAAGTTAAAATGTACCATACTCTGATCGTAATACGCTTTCTTGAAAAAATTAATATAAAAATATTTTCTTGATAACTTAATAATGTGCTTCATAGCAAATGATAATATTAAACTTGTAAACTTATGTTATAGAAAGAAAATGTTAGTTTTAAGTTTTAAGTTTTAAATTTCAACAAAATGACTAATGCCTCGTGTGGGTGGATGAAGGGAATAAAAATAACTTTTTTTCTATTTAACACTTATTTGTTAATATAAATAAGTACTAATGAGTTCCAGATGATCACCACTCGCAGATCATAAAATATTTTTTATTTTTAGATATTATTTCGTATTTCAAATAATATTTTAATATAAGAGTTAGTATGTGTTGATAGTTTATAATTTCAAATTTCAACAAAATGACTAATGTCTCGTGTGGGTGGAGAGAGGGAATTTAAAAAAAAAACCTTTTCCTTATAATCAACATTAAGAACTTATTTTTGGGTTGATTGACATATTTGTTCTTATCTTATAAATTGCTACTGCTATTTTAATTAATCTTTAAATATAAATAGGCACTTATGATTAACACATGCAAATTATAACATATTTTCCTTATTTCTTAGATATTATTTCATATTTTAAAACAATTTAATAGAATCGTTAACATGTTTGCAAGGTAAAAACGGAAAATGCAACCCAGTGGGTTGGCGTAGGTGATACATGCTTTCGTCGCTTAACCAAGTGGTTGGGGGTTCGAATCTCACCCTTGGGAATGCAGCAAGCTCCTGGGCTAGCTGTAGCCCTCTCATGTTGGAGATGTTCCCGCAGCGAAAGGATTAGTCACTGATTCCGTCGGTAGATACCTTGGGTGTACCAAAAAAACGGAAAATGCACAAATTTGAGTCACATTCATGATTTTCATAAACAAGTCAGTTAAGATGCACATTTTATTTGTAATGTACCTTTTGTTTGGTTTGAGACTTTCAGAATAAATTACAAATCACTGCGATCAAAAAGGGAGATATAATCTTTACATAGATCTTCCAATATTAATAAAGTAAATCTATTGATAATTATCCATAACCAACGGTAAAGCGTTCCTCCAATTCGTTAATGATTTGCAATGATCACATAAAGCACCGCCTTTTATCGGATTAGCAAAATATAAAAGGAAAATAATAATAAACTACTGCTTACTGTTGGGTCTACAAGTTCATTTTGTGCGATGAATTCGATAGTCAACCAGTTGGGCCTCTCAAAACTCGCCACGTCATGCTAAACACGTCACGAGATTTATACAGCCAAGGATCATCAATCAACACGCTAACTCCCGTTAAGATTCGCCGCCTTACAGCTCGAGCAAACCATATTCCGCCAACTCAGCAATCTACCATTGGGCACACGGTAAGTTCATGGAGGTCTCCGTACGCTACCATTGAAAAATTCCATTTTCCTTCTTACTGTGCTACGTTGTTTCACCCACTGCCTGTAGACTCATTTATTATATAAACAAGAAGCTCGTTTTATTTTGAGATGGAGGATTTGGGGAGACATAAAATGGAGAGGTACAATCAGATCTGGGTCTTCGTAGGAGCTTTGGCTCTATTCGTCGTATCGGCGCTTGCTAACGATGTTGTCGTTTTGACGGAAGATAACTTCGAGAAGGAGGTCGGTCAAGACAGAGGAGCTCTCGTTGAGTTCTACGCTCCTTGGTAACTATTTCACTTTTGATCGCATAATTTGTGATCTCTTTTCTCAATCAAGTGCTTGTAGCATAATTCTTCTGATTTTTGACTAAGAAATGATGTGCTTCAAGTCTCGATCTGTTTATTAGTTAGTCTATGTTTAGTATGCTGTGGGATTGCCTTTTTTTTTTTAATGTGATTTTAGTGATTTTTAGCTACCATTAATTGGACGTTTTATTTCGACGTGGCAGGTGTGGACACTGCAAAAAGCTTGCACCTGAGTACGAGAAGCTTGGGGCAAGCTTTAAGAAGGCAAAGTCTGTCTTGATCGGAAAGGTCAGCGTTTGTGTCGTTTGTGTTTTTGGCTGGTGTTTATTAGGATCCATTGTGGAAATTGGTTTGGTTTTCTCGAATCTAATTGTCTGTGTACGTTGAATGTGGAGCCCTAGGTGAAAAGTATTGTAATAGGATTTATGGTTTGAAACGAGGACCAACTTTATGTCTTCTGTTGACGTGAATTAGGTGGACTGTGACGAGCACAAGAGTCTATGTAGCAAGTATGGAGTTTCTGGTTACCCAACTATCAAATGGTTTCCTAAAGGATCTTTGGAACCCAAAAAGTGAGGATCTTTATACCCATTCTGTCAATTGTGGAATGTGCTTAATTTAGTGATTGCTTTTCCGTTGTTGTTGGTTTATTTAGTTAATCATATCAAATATTTTGGTTTTGATAGGTATGAAGGACCACGAACAGCGGAAGGCCTTGCCGAGTTTGTGAATAATGAAGGAGGTAATCATTCTGTCCTTAATTTTTCTAATCCAATCCTTTAAATCATCCAGAATCTTTTCTCCTGTTGAGTTCATGAGAAATTGAATGATGTGGCTCCCGTTGAGTTCATGAGAAATTGAATGATGTGGAAACAGTGTGACTATGGTATAACGAGAAATTTAGTGTATTGATGTTGTTGTTTATGGACTGTCTGGTACTGTTATCATGAAAGAAAAGTCAATAACTTACATTGTTTTCTAATGAAATTAAATACAGCTTTACCAAGTTGTTTCATGTGAGGATCAATAATTGAAGTTTGTTATCTTTGATGTGATGGCTGAATGTATGTCCTCAGAGTTGGTCATGGCGGCCAGTAAATGTCTACAGTCATAATCTTGTTGGTGCATATTTTGGGAATTTGATAACCTTCGACCCATTACCTTTAGAATAACAATGACTAGTTCCTAATCTGATATATTTGCTTGTAGGGACCAATGTGAAGATTGCTGCTATCCCATCAAATGTGGTGGTATTAACAGCAGATAATTTTGATGAGTTTGTCTTGGACAAAACCAAAGATGTTTTGGTTGAGTTTTATGCACCTTGGTAAGCGTTTGTGTCACAGGTCAAATACTATGGTTATTCTTTTGAAAGTTCTTGTGAATTTGAAGACATACTAAATAACCTATCTTTTATTTGTTCTTCCAATCCTGATATCATGTTTATTGACATGGAATTGGTGATTTTGCCAGGTGTGGTCATTGTAAAAATCTTGCTCCTGTACGTCCATTCTTTCTTCCTTGCTGCTGTACTTAAATGTGTTTTGGGAACAGCGCTCTGCTTGGATGTTTGTAAATGATCTTTCACGTTTTTTTTTCCTTCCGTGGCAGACATATGAAAAGGTTGCTACAGCATTTAAATTGGAGGAAGATGTAATAATTGCCAATCTAGATGCAGACAAACATAAGGATCTAGCTGAAAAGTATGCCAGAATTGTTAGTGTTATCTAGAAATATGACAACGGTGTTGGAAACTAATAATTGATTAACCAATGTTAATGTGCTCCATATGCAGGTATGGGGTAAGTGGTTACCCAACATTGAAATTCTTCCCCCAAAACAACAAAGCTGGTGAAGACTATGATGGGGGGAGAGATTTAGAAGACTTCGTGACTTTTATCAATGAGAAGTGCGGAACCAGTCGTGATGCAAAAGGACAACTTACTTCAAAAGTTGGTATTGTATTGAAAACATTGAGGTTTGACCTTTGATTATTATGCACAGGTTTGATCATTACATGCTTACATGTTTATTCCTTCCTGTTGACTGATAGGCTGGTTTAGTCGATAGTTTAGATGCCTTGGTGAAAGAGTTTGTGGCTGCTGGCAAGGATGACAAGAAAGCAGCCTTTTCCAAAATGGAAGCAGAAGTTGAGAAACTCGAGGGTTCTTCTTCTAGGTATTTGAGCAATGAGCTTAAAATTCTGGAAAACTGTTTCTCATTCATCATTCATTATAGTTGCCTGTTAAGCACAACGTTCAATTTTTTCTGTCATCCATGATGACTGTATATCTTGAACTTTTAACTTATGCAATTCCCATTAAATTTTCTTCCACACTCATGACAGGTATGGAAAGATCTACCTGAAAATTGCCAAGACTAGTATGGAAAAGGGTGCTGATTATGCTAAGAATGAAATTAATCGTCTTCAACGAATGCTTGAGAAGGTAAGTTTAATGCATGGATTATCTGCCATTTGCTTCTGGTAGCGTACCTAGTAGAAACATAGTTAACGTATAGTAGTTAGTCTAGTATCAAATTTTTTTGTTCTCATCTATTGTACAAAAAAATCACTTTCCTTATTCGGTTAATTGGTGCAGTCAATCAGCCCAGCAAAGGCAGACGAGTTCACCCTGAAGAAGAATGTCTTGTCTGCATTTAGTTGATCAGACAAATTTTCTAAGTATATTGAAGCTGAAATCATTATCCACCACAAGAGCTAGATGTTTACGTTTAGACTTATTAGGGCAGCCGAGGATATCTTCCGACATTGGAAACCTTTACCTTTGGTCCGAATCTGAGCATATGATGAAACAAACTGTTTTGAGAGTCTTGACATGGCCGGTTCAGGGATGTTATACGCATTTGTTTAGATTTTATTCACGGTTACAGAAACTTCAGTATGTGTTATGAATCAATAGATGACTTTATTTGCGTCACTTGGAATGGTGTGGCTGGAATTATTGACCAATGACTGGTATATCAAGTAGTGAAGTTTTACTTAGCTAGACATATCAGATATCTGAAGAATTAAACCCACAGGAGTCATTTAGGACTTTCTGGCTTACATAGGGTGATCAAAAGTTGGCACCTTTGCCTCTATTAAAGATCGGGTTCCCGGGGTGGTAAGGTGCTCTTTCTCGAAAGGGTGGCTCAAACAACACTGCCATATGTTATATTGTGAATACATCCTGCTGATCTTTTAAGGGACTTCGGGAGTGGGCAGCAAAATTTAGCGATTGGGAAATAGTAATTGCATAAAAATCACATTGTCAATAGCATTGGGTATTACATATTTAAATAAAAGATTGGGAGATGGTAATCACATAAAAAGTTGGCCACAGAAGCTAGAAAATAAGCTTTCTTCCCCTCCCGTTCTGATGATAATGCCAGCCTAAATGATCGGGATTCTCGTTAGTGGAGATGCTCACATGTCTCATAAGACTTTTGTTCCCTTTGAAGGACAAATATGTTCAACTTTTTATTTTAGTTGAATTAGGGATGAAATTATTTCGGCCCCCTCTTCTTGTTTCTATCTCCTATATCGACTCCAGCAACAGTTGCTATATCTTCAGGATACATCAATCAATAAAATCTAACTCTTGTCTTCTGAACATATTATGTAACAGACAAATACTTTGGTGTCGGAAAGACATAAAAGAAAATCAACAGATATTTTTTTTCTTGGAGATTTTGAAAATCAAAATATGTTGCTAAACCAACCAGATTAAGCTTTTAAAAAATGATAATATTGACTTGTACAGGACAACCAGGGACTACCGTGTTTTCTGAAAATCTATAGCTACTGCAGACGATTGAATTGGTTTGAAAGTTTGGCTCTTGCACCCATTTCAATTGCAAATAAGGGTTGTTGAAAATTTCTATCAAGAAGAATTTGAATTATGTTAGATTTATACTTTTATATATATATATATATATTTCAGTTAAAACTTACATGTAGAACTACGCCTAACTTGCTAACTTGTTGATATTCACATCAGTTTCACGCAGAGAATAAGCTTTTCTGTAACGTTATAAGATCTTGCAGATGAAGAAACGTCGGAGATGGAGGCCATAAGGGAAAGGGACGAGTTAATTTCATAATTAAATCAACTAAAATAAAAAACAAAGATACTGATAGATATCAAAGAAGCCATGCTGACCTAGTTATCAATGCAGAACTCGCTTTTAAAATTAAAATAAGACTTGAATATGTCAACTATAATTTGAAGTTTAAATAGAATGAATTTTATAATATTAACATTCATTTTAAACACTACTAAATATTTAACATCTAAATTAAAATTTTAAATTTTTTTGAATAAAAATGCTCTTTTTAACGGATTTACCATTAGAAGAAATAATTCAACGTATCATTAAAGATAAGATACAGAAAAGTCTTGCATAAGTTGGACATTCCATATCAGTTCCCATATGGTGTGAAGGTTTGAACTATTATGCAACTGGAAATACACATTGGAGTCTCTGAAGAGTTTGAACTAAAACTCCACGTTACCGACACCAAATTTGTGCAAGCATCATCCACTCGATTCTTCACGATAGAAATTATCACTGAAATCATCAAGGAACCAACTGAAAAGTTTGGATAGCTCTAGTTTGCAAGTGTATGCACCCCCCACACATTTAGCAGAGTCTCGAGTCCAAAGAAACTAATGAATGCACCCACTCAGTTGCGAATCTCAACCAGGATCCAAATTGATTGCAAGAGAATCAACCAAAAATATTCAGAACACATGACTGACATCATCCTCTTATATTTTAGCAGACGTGCCCCAAATATCCCAAAGTGAGTATGCTGGTGAAAGTGGCTAAGCTTCACAACATCCCATTGTGGACGAGAAAGCAGACATAGATCCATGTAGTATAGATATTCTCTGCATTTTTGGTTAACTCGGACTTACACAAACCGTAAGTGTGACCAAATCACCAGAACATGCTTTGGCCAGCCATCAATTAGTCCATCTTTTGAACTGTTTTCTACTACATCAATCAAGAGCCAACAAATGTACAAGGTATAGCCAATACTAATCCTATTTTTCAAGTATTAATTCCCAGGTTCGTCTGATTTCATATTCAAGACCCTACTCGACTTTTCCTCAATAAACTCAGGTTCAGATATACCAATTGACGAACACTCAATATGATAATCTCTCTCATCAATTAAGGACTTCATGTATGTGCAACGTCGCTCTTCAGCATCCATATTAGTTATGCCTTCCTGCCCTGATCCATATGACAACTCAAAAGATGGTGGGCCAGAAGGTTGAGTTCTCATCTGCACAGACCGCAAAAGCGCAGCTCTTCTTAAGTCAGCTGAGTGACAGATATCACTAGGTGATGATGGAAACCGGCCCTCAGAATCTGAACCACGTTGTCGAGGCTGTGAGCAGGTGACAGCAGTAAAGGTGCTTCCATGTGAAGGATTTGAACTAGAGGATTGTGCAGAAGATAGTGTACTATGTGGCTTTTGATACCTATACGGAGAAACAGGACTACTGGGTGCACTGTCAGGTTGCAATGAGCAAGTATTTGTAGGAGTTTCACAAAATCTAGAGTCATCTGAGTCCTCTGACATTGGTGAATACTGCAACATCTCATCCCTGAAATGATGCATTTAACAAGGTTGTGAGTATGGGAATAAGGACAAACAAAATACATTATTTGAAGCAACAACCAGCCTTGAGAGATTTAAGGCAAAAAGGAGTTGAATTACGTAATCGTGAAGCATGCAACCTGACAAATTTTCAGCTGATAAAGAATACTCCAAATGCAGCACAGATAATAGCTCATACGAATTCTAACCTTTTAAGCCTGCTTTAAAAGTCTCTTCACAATTCAACCTGGCATAAGTTCACACCTAGGGACCATCCAAATATATACTGGAGATTCAGGATACATTAGACACCTATTCTAGATTTCCATCGAAACTACACATTACAATTTACAAATCCACCCCACAATTTGGTCTAAATATGGAATTGCTGTAATCATGATAGAAGTCCTCAAACATACAAGCAGTAGTAGGGTGATAAAACTAGACCAACAATCACCTCCTCCTGTTATGAATTGTGAAATGTCAAAACTCATAGGAAGCATGTCATCATTTAAGATATGATCAAATTTAACGCAATTACAAGCCACCTATAAACTTCCCTGTAATGGGCATGATAACAAAAATTCAAAAGGATTATTTCAGGCCTAGAGCATCAGGATCACACATTCAAACAGACGAGCAACTATTGTCCACCTCATTCCTTCACCTTCTTCATTCACCATTTCCAAGAAATCAGAGAGCAAAAATGCCGAGGATCTACCTGAGATAATACATGCCATCGGATCGTGCCGGAGATTCCATGAGATTCTCTGGGAGTGTGTCTCCAACAGTCAATCCATTCAAACTAGACGCCATCATCTAGGCCCAAAAGCACAAAGGTAAAGCTGTCAACATGATAAACAAAGGAATCGACTTTAACAGTAAATTAAGACACATCCACATCCACATCCACATCCACACAACAACACAAGACACATCATACCCACAAAAAATCTAAATCAATTCAATGAGGAAAATGAAAATAATCGGAACGCGAGGAAATAAAATAACAAGAGAACATAAAAACGAGAGAAGGAAGAGACCTCGCTAAGGTAACGTTTATGAGAATGAAGATTGTCGAGATAGACCTCATCCTCGGGATCTCTATTCCTCTTCCCGTTGGGTGATGTTGCTGTCGTTGAATCCCCTTCAAGGAATCTAATAAAGTCGACTAAGACCTATCTGTATAAACTCTCAAGAACAGATAAACGAGTGAATACGTATTTACAAAAGACTCGGAAATACAAGAAGAACAGATGTTAGGCAGGATTCGTAAAATCTTAAAACTTTATATACCATAAAGACCCCAAAAGGCTACGAGATACAGTAATCTATGAACCTTACACAAAAGGTTCCAATTTTTATCTACGAGTCGTGAAACGAGATGGGTCTTCCAGATAATCCAAGAGGAGAGCGAGAGAGCTGCCGACCGGTGATCTCCCTGAGGACATATCTGACCTTGGGTTGTCTCAGTGATCTAAACAGTTGGCTCGGTGGAGAAGATGGAGGCGTGAAGTTGTGAACGATGGGCTGATGGCTGATGGCTGACGGCGACGCTGGGCGGCTGGGGAATGGATTGAGGATGGAAGAAGAATGAAATTAGTTATTAGGGTTTGTATGTATATATATATATAATGGTAAAATTGTAATTACTATGTAACGGGTAAACGGGTATGGGGGTGGTATCCCCATACCCGACGGGTATTTTAGTTAACCCCCATACCTGCCCTACGGATAAAAATTTGCTCCTCATACCCGTCCTCATTCGGATATTTTTATCGGGTACCCATCAGGTTCGGGTACAATTGCCATCCCTAAATAGGATGACAAGGAAAGCCTAAGAACCTAAAATAATGGACCAAAAGAATAGAAAGTAGATTGGATATTTAATATGCAACAATTATATTTATTATTATATCTTGTAGAAGTTATTATGTTGAACTTTCAAGATTTAATTTTTATGCACTTAAAATGATAGTATTTAATTTTTTGATTAGGCGTAGTAGAAAATGTTAGAATAAAAGTTATTGTTGGAATAACTAATTATATATATTTAAACTCAGTTAATAATTAAATAGATAAATAAAGACATAAATTATTTTTTTGTTTATTAGGGTTTAGTTTTAATAGATGCAAAATAATCCCTCAAAAATAGCGTAAAGTTAAAAAGGGTCAAGGAAAAGGCATCAAATTATTTGTAGCACGATGATTTCGTTAAATTCTTCAACTACATCTTATATGCTTTATATTATATAACAATAACAACAAAACCAAGTATGAATATCGTTGATACGCAAGATCTGGGTTTTTTTTTTTAAATGATGCAGTCAAGCTATATTAGAAATGTCAAACTGCAAAGCGTCATACAAAAAAGACGGTGGGCAAATCTCCCATCCTAAATCAGGCATAGAACCAGCAGCATGAGCAATACAATGAGCCGCTTGGTTCGCTGATCTGCGAACAAACTGAATAGCCATTGAAGGCAACAAAGACAAAAGATGT
>JANKOE010000004.1:12590267-12603689 GCA_026284465.1 Erythroxylum citrifolium
GTTAAGGATTTGAACTTGAATTGTGGTGATATGCATATGTATATAAGTGAGATATTGTGGAAAAGAAAATAGGAACTATGAATGAATAAGAATGATGGGGTATTAACTAAGGAAAATGAAATTGGGACAAGTTCAAGGTTTTACAAGGACAAGATTTATGTTTGCTTTCCATGGAAATTCTGGAATAATTGAGATAGAACTGGCCAAAATTGTCATCTCAGAAGTTGTAGATGATCCTTTTATCTTTCCGACGCTATAAAGTTTGTAATTTTTGGATGTCGGAGTTAAGAGATATGATTGATACAAGTTATGATGTTACATAGAGTGTATGAACATGATAACTTTGATGTATGATGAGAAATTGTGGTTTTGATGAATCATTTGAGACAAGATTTGAGAGATTGATGAGATTAATTTGATGTTTGAATGGTTATGAAGTGATTTTGCATGATAAGAAGTGAAAATTATGAACTTTATAAGTGTATATGATGTTAGGAAGGTTGTAGGAAGCATGAAAGAAGGTTTGGAGGGCTTTGGGGAGGCCCCAAACGGACATGGAAGTCTGTTTAATGGACCTTCTCGGGTCAAAAGGGACCCCTTTCCTCGCCTATGTCCGTTAAACGGACATGGACCTTCTCGGGTGAAATGGTGCAGTTTAGTCGATTCATGTATGTTAAACGGACATGCACGGAAAAGATTATGATTTTTGACACTGTTAGAGGCCAAATCAAGTTTTGTGGTCTTCATGAATGTTGTAGCTCTTGAAAGCTACGTTCTAATGGGCTAAGAACGAAGTCAATCCGATATTTTTAGTGAAAGTTATGGCATTCGCGCCAAGAGAGGTTAAAATCGATTTGGGATATGAACATGGTCTACTCTTTTGAGTATAGCTCCCTCATCCGACCTCCAATTGAGGTGATTTTTAGACAAATAGATTCCTAAGACATGTTTCTATCTCTCCATGAAAATTTGTATCATTTGGAGTTGAATTGCAAGAGTTTGCATTAGAACAAGTGAGAGGTTAGTTGAGAGAGCATGTTGGGGGAATGAGCACATTTTGGTATTTTGATGATATCTTGAGTTGTAGAACTTCGATTGAGGTGATTCTCATGCCAAAACAAACTATAGGCTTAGAGCTATGATTTCTTTAAAGAAGTAGAATTGAAATCACGGTTTTAAGATTTCCAAATTCTGTTCGTAAGCAGGAGAATTAAGTTCAAGCATGGTGACTATTTTGTGTGGGCACACCATTGAACAAATTGCGAGTGAATTTTGGGATGTTTTGAGAATGAACATGAATTGGTAATGTCTAATAAGGGTTCAAAAGAAAAAAAAACCCTTCACGGTTATATGCACGCTCACGTTTTATGTTTTTCTGAGGAGTTGGATTCTGGAAACGGGATCCAACAGAGTTTATAACTTTGAACCCTTGCTCCTTACTATAGTTGATGTTCAACTAAAGTTGTTAGAAGCTCTGGTATCTACTAAAGGCTTTTGTTATTTGACCTCAAACCTTTAGCATATAAACATCCCTTCTTCTCAGTTTTAGGCACTTTAACCTTTGCTTGATGGTTTAAAGGATATTGAAAGAGCCCATCTTTGCCTCATCTCTTTGTTTCTCTTGTGCCTCCTTTTCTTCTACTAAGGCAGAGAGCTTTGCTTTATTCGGGCAATCTCTTGCCTTATGTGGTCTCTTAAAATAGAAAAATTTAAGAGTAGAGTTATTTTTATCATCTTTGGAGTTCTTAAGTTTGGACTTACCAAATTTATAAAAACTTTCTTTACTTTGGTGGTTATCTCCCCCACTCTTCCCCTTATTAATTTTTTCCTTGTGTGATATAGGATTATCAGGCTTCTTGAACTTGATTAAGGACTCTGCAATGAAAATAGTAGTAGCAAGTTTTTAAGCATCATGACTTTGAATCTCCATCTCTACCCAATTTTGTAAGCCATCCTTAAATGCAAAGAAAGCTACTTTATCAGGATATTCAGGAATTTTAGAAGGACCTCAGAAAACTCTTTCATGTACTCCTGAATGCTTTCTTTTTGTTGGAGACACCTTAGCTTAGCTTTTGCCTCTTGTTTAGTATTCTCAGGATACAATTGGCGCTTGAGTTCTTTCTTGAAATTACTCCATGTCTTAATGGTGCAAATACCCTTTTCAAGTTGATATCTTTAAGATTGAGAGTAGCATTGTTGATCTTCTTGGCATCCTCCTCTATGCCAAGAACTTTGAAATATTGCTTCAAACTCCATGTGAAATTGTCCATCTCCTTCGCATTCCTTGACCCAATGTACATTTTTGGTTTAGGAATGTCTACCCTCGAAGTAATGGAGACCACTATAGGCACAACATCGCTTTGCCCTTGAACAATGGCCTTTTTACAAAGGAGCAACTCCTCCTTTGTTTCTTTGAGCTCTGCAACAACCTTTACAAGCTCCTCCTTAAGATATGCATTCTTAGGTTGGAGAGTATTTTTGAAGACCTTCACATGGTTATGACATTTAGACATGGCAACTTTTAAGGTACCTTACATCTCACCACAAAACTACTCATTCCCATTCTCGAGTCCCTTGATGTGTTGATTTATCTCTTCAAACTTCTCTTGCCCCTTGATTATTGCAAGCTCCACCTTAGAGAGCCTTACATTCATGTAAACCATAACGTCTATAGACATTAACCTCTCTTTCCTTGATTGTATGGAACATTCAATGTTGGTGATCTCACTTGTGCTCCTGACATCTTCAACCTAGCACTTTGATACCAACTATCACAAACTTGGACTTCTTACCAATAAACCTTGTGACACTTAAGTGTTATTTTGCTACACTAAGTCAGCCTTACTAAAAAATGCTAGGTACAAGGCTAGCACAATTAGAAAAATAACTTAAGAGATTAAAGGAAAGCTTAGAGAATGTTCGTAAATAAAGCTTCTTCTTGAATAATGGATGTATAATGTATGATGTAGGATGTTTACAAATGAAACTAGTAAGGCTATTTATAGTCTTCCATCCCTTAAATAGATAGCTATGATCTATTTGATATGATGGCTTACATTGATTGTCTAGAACATTCTATACTATTATATATACATCTACAATATTCTACATTTTTTTTCATAATGTTCTATAATGTTCCATAAGCTCCCACAAGCTTCCATAAGATTCCACCACATTCTAGAAGTTTCCAAGATCTTCCATAAGAATCCACAAGATTCTAGAAGTTTCTAGAGTCTTCTTTCCTTTTTCAAAATTTTGAGGAGAATTCTAGAAGAGTCTTTGAGTCAAACCTCTTCATGTGGGCTTTGAAACATGCAAAATGTGATATTTAGATGCTAACCTCTTATAATTGTCTACACCTTTTGCCATTTTATTTACTTAAACTTAGTATGCAATTATAGGTTTCCCACGTATTCTATTACAGAAGTGGACAACTAAAGAGATTGCTTGATCAGTTCTAAATAGCAAGTGCATAGATTGTATAGAAAACTTGGTAGTCTAAGTATTGCCAAGTTTTTTCCCAATAAATCGGAATCAAAGTAAGAGTTCCATAAAATAACAAACTCGATCTATTAGTTTCAACATCAGGAGCCAATTGAGATTCATAAAACCGCTTCAGATTTCAAGTTTACGTATCAAATTGCCCAAACCTCACTTGAAGCTCGCGTGCATTTTGTAAAATAGGCTTGGTGTAACACCCCATTCCTGCGTGACCCGAACTCGACATCGACGGTGATATCCGAGTCCATGCCCTGTGAGGGTGGCGTGCTACATCACTCCGTCAAACTCAGTATAAAGTTTTTTTCATGTGCAAATTTCACTATTTACATGTAAGAATATGCATGAATATTTCAAAACGATCCTAAACACTCTCAGCCCTTTCCAAATTACTAGTCTACCCTTCCCATCGGGGGTGGGATGTTACACTTGAACTTTCACCAACGCTCGTTCAACACTTGAGTGAGTACACTCTCATTCCCAAGTCAGCCTTATACACAAAACACTTTGCTAAAGAGAAGAGAGGAATGTGAGAGAATGTAAGAAAATTTCTTTTAAAGGACTCTCTCAAGAAAGCTACAATACTTACAATGCACTTTATGACCTTCTATGATCCAAATGAGGCAACCCCCAAGGGGCATTTATACTTATTTCTTCCTAGAATGGACAGTTAAGATCTACTTGATCTAATGGTCCATATCGACCTTCTAGAATTCTCTACACTATTCTACATACTTCATGTACAATATTTATATATCTACAACATTCTACAAGCTTTTATAAGGTTCCTTATTATTCCACAATGTTCCACAAGCTTCCATAGTTTTCTACCATGTTCTAGAAGCTTCCAGGGCCTTCCATAAGCTTCTACCATACTCTAAAAGCTTCAGAATCTTCCGTAAGATTACAACATGCTCTAGAAGACTCTTTTGGGCCCCAATCCTCATCTTGTGGATTTTAAAACATATGGAACATGACATTCTCCCCCACCTAATCCAATGACATCCTCGTCGTGTCCTAGTGGAACTCTCTAATCTTTTCTTTGTATTGTCAAAGAAAAAGCTCATGCTCCCAACTAGCTTGACTTTCTAGTTGTCTATTCCATTTGATTAAGTATTTGTCATTTGTAGGATGTGAGCCTCTCCTCAGTATAGCTCTATATGTCAAGATCTCTTCCACCTCATTCGTGTGATGTCATCACAATGGTGGGTGCGCGCCTTGATTCACCCTTACTCAGATCTTCATTATCAACATGATAAAGTTTTAGAAAACTTACATGAAATACAGGAAGAATCTCCAAATGTTAGGGTATTTTGACTCAGTACGCCAACTTGCCTACCCTTTTCTCCACAGGGAAAGGTCCTTCATACCTATGAATCAAGCCCTTATGAACAACTCATCTAGCGTGTCTATGAGATAGGAGATTGACCATCACCAAATTTCCTTCACAAAACTCCAAGTGATGCCTCCTCTATCGGCCTATTTCTTCACTTTCTTGGCTGCTCGATTTAGGTTATCCTAGCCATATCAGACTTTTTATGCCAACTTTTGACAAACAAGTATGTTCTAGGGCTTTTGCCACTATAAGCAACAGTAAGAGTGTGTGGAGTCAAAGGTTGTTATTTAGTGGTCAACTCAAAAGGGCTAGCTCTTATGGACTCACTCCATTGCAAATTATATGACAATTGGGAAACATTGAACAACTTTACCCAATCTCGTTGGTTGGCACTCATATAGTGCCACAAATATAACTCCAATAAGGTATTCACTCACTCGGTTTGTGGATAAAATCCTGTAGAGAAGTTTAACTCCAACCTTAAGAGCTAGGACTCTGTCCAAAATCATCCCTTGAAGCGGGTATCCCTATCACTGATGATTGTTTGTAAAATGCCCCAATACTTCACCGCATGCTTAAAGAATAAGTGAGCAACATCTTCGATAGTGAATTTTATTGGCACGAGTATGAAAACTTCATACTTGCTGAAGCAATCCACAACAACCATTATATTGCCTTGTCCCTCCACTTTTGGCAACCCGATGATGAAGTCCATTGAGACACTCTCCTATGGTCTCTTAGGAATTGGCAATGACTGCGACAATCCATTTGATGCTTTATTCTCCAACTTGTCTTATTGACACATAAGACAAGTCTTCACCTATGCTTCTATTTCATCTCTTAACTAGGGCCAATAGTACGTATGCTCCACAAGTGCCAAAGTCTAATGCATTCCTGGATGACCAGCCCATAAGAAGTCATAACACTCCTTGATGATCTCCTTCCTCAATTTATCCCATTTAGACACATAAATTTAGCTTCCCTTAGTGATGAGCAACCCATCCTTAAGCCAAAACTTACGAGTCTTTCCCTCCTCGACTTGCTTTAATACTTCCTTAGGTTGGTGGTCATGTTACAATCTCTCCTTCATTTGATCATGCAAAGGAAAATTAGGTTGTGATAAGGCTACTAGCTTGGCCTTCCTACTTAGTGCATCTGTCATTAATTTCACCTTTCCTGGCCTATACATCATCTAGAAGTCAAATTCTGCAAAGAAAGCTTGCCATCTAGCTTGTTTAGGTGTCAACTTCTTTTGAATGAGGAAGTACCTTGAAGCAACATTGTCCATCTTTGCCACGAACTTTGCTCCCAACAAGTAGTGCTTCCATGTTCTCAAGCAATGTACTACAGCCATCATCTCCTTCTTTTGCACTGTATAACGTCGCTCGGTGTCATTAAGCTTCTGACTCTAAAAAACGATTGGTGTCCTTCTTTTGCACTGATTCGATCCGCTTCCCTCGTCACGACCTCCTTCAAAACATTAAAAGCCTTTTGGCATTTGGCTTCCCATCCCCAAACTCGACCCTTTTTGAGCATATCCGTTAAAGGTGCCGCAATAGAAAAGTAGCTATGGATGAACCTACGATAATAGTTAACCAGACTAAGGAAGGATCTTAACTCACTCACCTTCTTTGATGGCTCCCATTCAAGAGTAGCTCGCACCTTGGACCCATCCTTTCTTAGCTTGCCTTATCCCACAATGTGCGCCAAAAACACTACCTATGGCTTCATAAATGTACACTTCTCCTTTTTTGACATATAACTCATTGTCCCTTAAAGCTTGAAAGACATGTTATAGATTTATGGTATGTTCTTCCAAAAATTTGCTATACACAACAATGTCATCCAAATAAACAACAACAAATCAATCCAAGAAAGGATGTAGTATCTTGTTCATAAGTGTACAAAATGTTGCGGGTGTATTAGTAAGACTGAATGACATGACTAAGAATTGAAAAGTTCCATATCTCGTCACATAAGTAGCCTTTGGCTCATCTCCCTCGGTAATCCTCACTTTGTAGTAACTCAATCTCAAATCAAGCTTGGAGAACCATCTTACATCTCTAAGTTGACCAAACAAGTCATCGATTCCAGGGATAGGGTACTTATTTTTCAAAGTTACCTTGTTTATTTCCCGGTAGTCAATATATAACCGAAGTGATCCATTGTGCTTCTTTTGGAACAATACCGACGCATTATATAGGGCCTTAGAAGGTAGGATATACCTCACATCTAAGAGTTCCTTCAATTATCTCCTTAACTTTTCTAACTCTGGTGGTATCATACGACATAGGACCGCAGTAGGGGATTTAGCACCAAATTCCAACTCGATCTTATGATCCACCTCTCTCCTTGGTGGTAGCTTCTTTGGTAACTCGAGTGACATGACATCCTTATACCCATTAAGGACACAAGACATCTCCTAAGGTAACTCCTCACAAGTAGTGGCATTTTCCTCCTTGAAAGCCACTAAAAACATCGGTTTTACCTTCTTCACTCCTTTAAAGAGTTGCTTGGCTGAAAGGGTCTTGGTCTTCATTGGTACCTTTCAAGACAAAGATATCATATTTGTATTCCCCTCCTCCATAATACACATGGTGTTTGCAAATGGGATCGGAATAGCTTTCGCCTTGTCTATGAATTCCATACCCAACACCACCTGCAAATCATCCATAGGAACAATAGAAAAATTTACTAAACCATACCACTCACCTATACGAATCTCCACATTCTTTGCCACTTTACATATGCTTTTAGCCTCCGAGTTTATTGCCTTTATCCAACCATCGGTGGGTGTGTACTTGATGCCTAACCACTTGGCTTTGCCTTCCTTTATAAAGTTGTTTGTAGAGCCGATATCCACTAAGGCTTTTGTACGTTGTCTACCAATCTTCGTGTCTACGAACAATTGCCGATTCTTCCCGATTTTTGGTATCAACTTTGGCATTGATGGCATGAAGGACTTCTAAGGATCCACATCTTCCCTCATCTGATTTTGAGGTTTATTCTTCGAGTGCCACAAGCTTGTTCTTCTTCGGATAGTCCCTAATTTGATGAGGTCCATCACAAAGGTAGCACTTTAAGTATCGGATGTGCATGGTGCAGGTCCCCTTTTCAAATGCTTCTTTAACTCTTTCTTGAAGTCATCCTATGTTATCATGGTGTAGATCCCCTTTTCAATATCGTTGTACCTTCTCCTCCACCACACCATGGTCGTGCTACAAGGTAGAGAGAAGCACTATTGATCATCTTGGCATGATCCGTAATGCCAAGTGCCTTGAAGTATTGCTCCATACTCCAAAAGAAGTTATTGAAGCCTTGGCATCTCTTCCTCCTCCAAAGACCTTAGGCTCTGGGACCTTTACTTTGGCAGAAGTAGTGGAAGTAACAGGTATCATACCTCCTTGTATCACCGCCATCTTTCCTAGAATGGACAATTAAGATCTACTTGATCTAATAGTTGATATCGACCTTCTAGAATTCTCTACATTACTCTACATACTTCATGTACATTATATATATATATATTTACAACATTCTACAAGCTTCTATAAGGTTCCATATTGTTCCTCTATATTCCATAAGCTTCACAAGCTTCCATAGTTTTCTACCATATTCCAGAAGCTTCTAAGACTTTCCATAAGCTTCTACCATATTCCAAAAGCTTCCAAAATCTTCCGTAAGATTCTAACATGTTCTATAAAACTCTTTCGGATCTTAAACCTCAACTTGTGAGTTTTAAAACATGTGGAATGTGACAATTTGAGTGCGGATGTCTAATCTCAATTCAAATGCTGTTTCAGTAAAGCATAATCCAACTACGAGATATTGTTGCCTCCGATACACAAACTCAGACAAATGAAAGAGTGGTTCAGTCGGTTTCTGCAAAACTTTGGGGCGTCCTTTCTGGACTGAGCCTGGCGTGGGACCTGGGCCATCACAAGATTGAACTCGAGTTGGACTCTCAGATAGCGCTGAGGCTTCTGCCAGACTCCACCAAACGCACCACGTCGCAAAATCCTCTCATCATGAGCATTAATGAATTGCTTAATGGCAACTGGGTTGTGATCCCCTGCCATAACTACTGCAAAGAAAATCGATGTGCAAAGTGGCTCGCAAACTTTGTTGTTAATTTTGACAGACGGGTTATCACTTTTGTATCTACACCCTTCAAGTGCACCTCGATCCTCGTAGTGAATATTATTGGGATTGACCTCCTACGTCTAATTATGTAATCTGTAACTTTTGTCCCCTTTTTAATAATAAAAAAATAGTGGTCCAGTCGACATAGCCAAAGAGACCTATTGTAGTGGCTAGCTAGGGATGCTCTGGACTTAAAAAAGACAAAAGTTGTACTCCTACCAATCCTAATGTACCACTTGGTGTAGGAACAACAGGACATTCACTTCTATCTCCCTTTGTCCTTTTCGCTCAGAAAAATTCCGGTTCAATGAAACATGCTTTCGGGGGTTAATGGCTTGCGTAGGCAAGTCAATTAATGCATTGATTACAATGCGTTTCTTCATTGACATACCTAATTATTGTACTTTTCATTTTATTATATATCAGATCACTGTTTCTGTCATTTGGCCAAGTATTCCAAGTTTTTAGAGCGCCCACATCACTGCCAATAAATATGTCAAATTCTCTCTAGCAAAACTTCAAACTCACTAAAATTTTAATAAAAAACTGAGAGGCCTTGGGACCATTTTAACAGAAAAAAAAAAAAAGTTGCAAGCTTGGGATGATGCAGAATCGCATATGGACTATGCACTCCAAGCTTAGATTCTCTAGCTCCTGAAAGGCCTACGCGTAACGACACGTTTGTTTGGTAAAGAACTTGCAAGTTGTTAGCATACCACATCACAAGATCGTAGAATCCTAGAAGGGTCCCATTAAAGCACCCCATGTTCTTATCGGAAAGGACAAAAGCCCGTCTTATGCAGTTGGATGGTGCAGCACAAAGATCTTCAACAATGGCCACCTTTTGATCTCTTTTTTGTAAGTCTGGTCAACTACAAGAAGCCCTATTGGTCTGATTCGGATTGGTATCAGTGACGTTGCCAATCACTAACTGACACTTTTCGACTTGAGATAATATCGGGGGTGGTGGCCTGGTGGGGGCTAGCTTTGGTTGCCAATGCCCAGTTTTCAGGTGGAGTAGGCACATGTGTGTCTTGACTTGCGTCATGTAGAAGTGGAGCCCCCGAACCCCGTAAATCACGTGATTTATGACCACTTAAGGGTACACAATTGTTGGATTAGGGTCCATGTCTCCTAGCTTTTGGATAATGGTTTTAGGCGCATTCTCTCTCATATTACGTGCAGAAGATAAGACCACAGTTTGGGTCCCCAAAATTTTTAGCATGTTGAGTGAAGAATTGTAGAAACTGACATTAACACACTTTCGTCCATGCCAGTGTCATTTTGAATTAACCAAGTGCTTAAATCTTATTCTTTTGCCTGGAAGGAAACGACTGGACAAAATTTTGAGTTTTACAATAATGGTAATCATCAACATCCTACTTAATGTACCATTAAAAGTCATACCTAATAATGTATATTAAAAGTTAATATTTTCTTTTTTTTTTAATATTTGTAGGAATAGCTCAACCGGTAAGAAGGAATTTTCCAGATGTCTCCAGTGCTAGAAGTCTTGAATTGGAGTTCACATACTCATTAAAAAATTCAAATTAGTAGTTACAAATTTATAATAAGATTTATGATTTCTAATCACTAACTCATTAAGTGATTTATTTGAAATATGTAAACTTCTCTTGTTCATTGGACCAAACTTGGTATGAGACAATTCTTTGATGCATCTTGAGTAAGAGATTGTTCTAAAGCTGTTAATTTCCTTTTCTCAACTCCTATCTCATTTCCACCACAACAAACTAGGATATAGATTATGAACAAAAATATATCCAATTTGTCCAAAAACATCGTGCATTGTAATGGTGACGTTATTAAATCATTGGCCGAAATATTGTCAATTTCTCATTGTAAAACAATTTAGGTGACTTTTTTTTTTCTCAAATCATAACCAAAGTAAAATTATTAGCTACAAATTATTTTTGTGTGAAAAACATCATAAATGTGTAGCTAAATAAATGTATACATAATCACTGATAGGCAAATAAAATGTAACAATTCAATTTTTATAACATTTTCATAAAACGTAGCCAAAAATTATTTGCAACATTTTGCTTAATGCGTAATAATGAACATTTTGCAACATTTTCTATAAATTGTCTCGAGATGTTTTTTGTTGAGATTTTTTTAAAACAAAGTTGAAACCGTTATTATCTTCTATTTTGGTTTTTGCTTATTATTATTATTTGTAATGTTATTTAGACAAATAATTTTTAAGATTGCAATATTTTCTTTTTAAGATCGAGACTTTTTTAATTAGAAGAGTTTGACGAAAATAGTTAATAAATGTTTAAAATGAAGCTAATCAAAGATGATGTTAGTTGCGACTTTTTGAATGAAGTTAATCAAAGATGATGTAACTTGCCATATTTTAAATTGTATTCTCATTGATATTATTCATTTCATGTAGAAATGAGTTTTACAATCAATCAATGGATACCATCATTTACCACAATTAATCATTAAGAAAGGTTGAGAATAAAGTTCAATTAGCATGCAACAGACTTGCCCTTATCACCACTTTTTTTCTGGAGCATCAAACAACAAGTTTGATTCCACATCTGAGACATATTCAGTAGGAGGGAAAAACACATAAGTCTACAAAGAAAACCTCAACTGCAAAGAAGTAGATATCTACTTTTCTCCTCTAAACATTTCCTCACTGATGATTCAATATGTTATATTGTTAATGTATATAATCCAGTTGTTAATAATATAATTAAGGCTTCATTTTAAGCTTAATTATAGGCTTAGCTTTAGGTTTAAGTCAAGCTTCTTTCCTAAATAGGATGTTATTCTTGTGTATAAATAGGCCCCTTTGTATTCAATATAAGATGTAATAATATATACAAATTGTCTGTTTCTGTGTCGTGCCGTCAGTCTTTGTTGGAATTTTATTCCGATCATATTTTTGGATTCTTCTCTTCCAGACGAGTTCAATGCCGGCAACCACACCTTGACCGGAGCATCCATGCGTGTTAGCCCCAAACTTCTTTTATGTTAATTAAGCATGATTAGCTTAATTAAGCATGAATAGTGTTAGTATTTAATTAAGTTAATATTGATTAAGTAAGGTGGCATAAATAAGTTAGTTGACTAATGATTAAGTGTAATAAAATGTGTTAGATAAGTTAGTTAGAAGAATTAAATGAATTGGGCTTAAATGAAGTAATGGGCCCAAAGAAAATAAAAAGAAGAAAGAAGAATAAGAGAAATAAATGAATGGGCCTAAGTTATGAAGTAGTAGTATAAGAAGAAGAGGAGAAAATAAAGAGAAGGGAAGAGGATGATTGGGCCTAATGGGCTTAAGTTAAGATGGGCTTAAATGTTAGAAAAGGGAAATGGGCTTATGGCCTTATGGGCTTAAGTGTTAGAAAAAGGGTATGATTCTTGGAAAGAGTCAAGCATGAATTAAAATGAATTTTGGAGTCTAATTGGATTAACCAAGTATTTTATGGAATTAATTAGCATGTTAAGAGAAATTTAATTAACATGTTAATTTTAGTAAGACCATAGGACATGGAATGAATTGAATTAATATGTTAGTTGAGATTAAATGACCTAATGGACTTTGGGCCCAAAATGAAATGGGAGGAAGAGAAGTTGTATAAGTTGGGCTTAAGTGATGTGTGGAAGAAAATAAGAAGAAGTAAAGAAATGGGCTTGAGTAGCTTGTTAGGAGAATAAGAAGGAAGATTTAATATGGGCCCTATGCTTATGGGCTTAAGTTAAAAGAAGTAGTATAAAAGGAAGAATTAGAAGAGAGGAAAGAGAATGTATCTTTCATTTGAGAATAGAAGAAACGAAATTTTAGAGAGAGGGAGGAGAATTTCGTGGAAGTGGAGAGAAGAAAGAAGAAAGGAAGAAGCTTTGGCTAGGGTTTGAGATTCCTAGTGATTCAAGGAGATTTTGAAGGAAGTCCAAGAATTAAAAAGAGAAAGGAAGGTCTAAGCTACAATCTAAGCCAAGAAACTTCTCGATTGAGCAAGGATTTAAGGTAAGCTTCAAGTTCAAGGTTTAGTTTTTGTTGGGGTTTTGGGTTAGATTTCTTAAAAATGATATGGGTATAGTGATTCCAAGATCAATTTGATGATTTTGTTCTTAGGGTTTTTTTCAATTTGAATCCTTAGTAATTTGGGGATTTTGTAAATAGTGTTGGTGAAACCAAGATGAAGCAAGAGGGAAATCATGTGGAGCAAGTGTACAAGAAAGGATTGTAAGGTAGGTTTTATGTTTATAATTGAGTAATGGGCCATTAATAAGATTTCAAAATCAAGGAAGTTCAAATTCAATGTTTTTAAATGCTTTGAAAAATTGATACCCATGATGCATTGTTGTTTGAATGACTTGAAAATTTCCATGAGAATTTGATTGATGACTTGATGCATGGATATATGAATTGAATTGGTATATGAGTTGCTTGAGAAATGATGATG
>JANKOE010000004.1:12610949-12634643 GCA_026284465.1 Erythroxylum citrifolium
TCAAAGAAGGAAAGAGGAGCAAGAGGGGAAGCATGTTGGACAAGTATAAGCAAGGAATCAAGGTGGGTTTCATGTTTGTAATTGGATAATGAGCCATTATGTTTTCTTATAGTCAAGAGAATAAAATGATTTCTCAATTGCTTTATAATTGTGGCATTTGCTGCATTTGAATGGTTTGAAAATGTGCCACAAGTTTTTGTATATGAATTTTGTGAATGATTTCAAAATCGTTGTATATTGTGGCTTTTGGATGAATTGAGAAGTGGCTTTGATGCTTGTGTTTGAATGAATTGTGAAATGCTACATGGAAAAATTGCATGTTCATAAAAACAAGTTTATGAAATATTGCCATTTTGGGCAAATCTGTTTTCAAGTCATGATTACATGTTATGTGGGTTTGTGGTAGTCCCTCAAGAACCGTCACGTGCACATTGACCCAAGAATAGGCTTCTCCCGCCTGCCCACTAGTGGCACGGAGCTCCTTCAAGGACTCCTCAAGTTTACGGCTACACAGGACCATTATATGAGAATGTGTAGTGCGTCATGAATTTGGACTTACCCAAACCATTATGAAGTGCTTATGTGTTATGATTTGTGAACAAGTTGCAAAATGCATGAATTGTGTTGTTTATGATTTTGATTACTTGACAAGAATTATGAGAAAAGTAAGTTTTATGATTCAAGAAGAATTTTTATAACAATGAACTTTTTGAAAGGTTTTGCTTGTCATTTGTTATAAGCATGTTACCCACAGAGCTTTCAAGCTCACCCCCTCTCTTTCCCCATCTCCAGGTATTGAGCAAGAGATCAAGAAAAAGAGTGAATCAATACATTACTTTGAATTTACATGTTTTGTGTTGCTTTGGAGTAAATTATATAAACCAAGGTTGTAATTGCATTATGAGCAATTGTTATTCAAATGTCTTGTGAAATTTTGGGATATTGATATTGGTATTGTATTGTGGCATGAGTTGCCATTGAAGATTGTAAATTCTTAAGTTATGATGTAAATGAAGTATGGGATTGTGTATGATTTGAAATGTAAGTTTGCATATGGATGACTATAATGAATGTTGAGTATGAATGGTTGGTATATGTATGTATATATATACACATCAGTGAAATGTTATGGAAAGGACAATAGGAATTATGAATGGTTTTGGATGATGAGATGTGGCTAAATGTGACAACTAATATGAGCTAAGATTTAAGAATGGATGAAGAAAAGTTGAAATTCAAATGGTTATAAAATGAGGTGGAGTTGGAAAATGAAGTAATTAAGGATAAGCTTAAATCGGAATTAACATGAGTTATCGATATATATATATATATATGTGTGAGGCACTATGGAAGGGAAAGATAGAAGTGTTATGAATGATAAGTTGTGGTTAAATATGAAGAGTAAAATGAGTTGAAGTTGATGATTTGATAAATTCCAAGTGTTAGTTGAATTGTTATGAATGGATAAGATTTTGTGAACTGATTCAAGAGAAATTCTGGAATAATTGAGATAGCTGGGAAGTTGTAGATGATTGGTTTAGCTTTCCGACGCTATAAAGTTTCTAATTTTTGGACATCGGAATCAAGAGATATGATTGTTACAAGTTAGAGTGTTGTATGTGGTGTGTATGTGATAGCTGGAGTAATTGATGAAAATTTGTGATTTTGATGGACCAAATGGATCAAGAATTGAGAATTTGATGAAATAAATTTGATGTTTGAGTTGTTATGAAGTGTTTTGGCATTGGAATCAGTGAATTTTGCAAGATTATAAGTGTTTATGATGTTAGGTTTGATGTAGAAAGCATATTGGAAGGTTTAGAGGGGTTTGGGAAGCCCAACGGACATGGGAGTCCGTTTAACGGACCTTCTCGGGTCAAAAAGGACCCCTTGCATCGCACGGACATGGAAGTCCGTTTAACAGACCTTCTTGGGTGAAATGGTGTAGTTTACCCGATACATGTCCGTTAAACGGACATTCACCGGAAAGATGGAGATTTTTGACATTGTTAGAGGATGAATCAGATTTTGTAATCTTCATGAAAGTTGTAGCTCTTAAAGTCTACGTTCTAATGGTCTAAGAACGAAGTCAATCCGATAATTGTGGTGAAAGTTATGGCAATCGTGCCAGGAGAGGTACAAATCAATTTAGGGTTTGAACATGTTAAATTCTTTTGATCATAACCCCTCATCCGACCTCCAATTGAAGTGATTCTTTAAGAAATGGATTCCTAAGACATGTATGTATCTCTCCATGAAAATTTGTAGCATCTGGAGTTTAATTGAGAGAGTTTGCATTAAAGTAAGTGAGAGGTTGGACAGGAGAGCATGTTTGAGATATGAGCACATTTTGGTATTTTGATGATATCTTGAGCTATAGTCTATAGAACTCCGATTGAGGTGATTTTTGCTTCAAAACAAACTAGAGGCTTAGAGCTATGACTTCTTTGAAGAAGTCAAATTGAAATTATGGTTTTAAGATTTCCAAATTCTGTTCGCAAACAGGAGAAATGAGTTCGAGTATTGTGACTGACTTGTGTGGGCACACCATTGAACAATTTGTGAGTAAGTTTTGGGATGTTATAAAAAAATGATGCCTAATTAGGGTTCAATGAAATAACCCTTCAAGGTAATATGTACGCTCACGTTTCATGATTTTCGCAAGAGGTTGGGTTCCGGAAACAAGCGGGATCCAACAATATGTCACGAGCAATCACAAGGCATAAGTAAATAAACAAGTGACGGAAAGAAACAACTTGGGAGTTATGGACATCATTCGACAAATGGCTGTGTTGTGGCGAAACAACATCATCCTTTGCCATATTAGTGTCAGCCTCCACTATGCCAAATTCACCTGAAATGTTTGTCGCGGAAAAATAAAAGTTAGGCTAAGCGAACTTTCACATAAGGTGTAATATGTAAAATGCCAGCTACCAAAGATAAAGGAAAACTATCAATGAGTATAAAACTAAACTATCTAGAATGCAATCTAGAAAAGAAAAGACTCCTAACCTCACTTAGCAACAAAACGAAGAGGTCTACTAATTTGTACTGACAGTGATCTGTTGAGTAAAGGAAAACTAGGAGATGGTGGTTTTGTAAATGAATGTCTTTGATTAATGGGTGGACTATTAATGGGTATTGTATAGCAGGAAGTGGTTGTACTTTTGTATGAAATTTTGTTTCTACTTTTGCTACATCTTGAAAAAGTTGATCTACATAGATTTGATTTGTATTTTAAATTCGATACTATGATGAGAATTGGATAAGGCATAACTAATTTGATAAGTAATTAAAAAGGGATATTGTCCTGATATCATTAATTTTTCCTTGTAAAATTTATATGCAATAGTAATAGTATCTTGTAAATCAGAGGATAACAAAGGGATTCCTAATTTTAATCGTGTATTAAATTTTATTTTCCATAGGCTAAGTTTTCATTCATCATACCAATGATTTGCAGTACTAAATGCCAATGGTATTGGACACCAACAGATACTCAAGCAGTACAACAATTAAAACAGATCTGTAAGCATTTACCCACTCTTTATAATTATCTTTTGAAGGATGCACTGCTCGTCCAAATGGATGCAAGCTTTGATACATGGGCAGGATGCCTTCTGGTACAACCACCCAAACAAAAGAAATATTTACTTTTCAAGTATATAAATGGGACATTCAATCCCACTGAACTGAAGTATCCAATACATGAAAAGGAAACACTGGCCTGTCTCAAAACTTTGAGAAAATGGCGCATAGATCTATTACCGGTTGAATTTCAAATTCAAACGAATTCCAAGTATTTATGTGGATTCATTAAGTACAATATTGGATCCAATTGTAATCAAGGTCGTCTTATCAGATGGAAACTGGAGTTGAATTAATACAACTTCAGGATTCAATATATTAAAACCGCTAACAATTTTCTTGTAGATATACTCACTCGAGAATGGAAGCTGTTGTAAAACAATTAGAATATACTTTAATTCTTAAGGAAACAGAATTGATAGACCTCCAACAAAAAATAGGCATTGTCACTAAAGAAATTAACCGACTCAGAACCACTATTACTCTACTCAAAGAACACGACAATCCAGTACACGAAACCACTGCATCAGCACCAGACCAACAGTCACCCTCTTCAAGCATCCAACCCTCTAGACCTAAAACACCAACCTCATTACCCGAAATACCCCAGAAACAATAAGATCAAAAGGAATCTAAGGTTTATGTTATCTACAATGGACCAATGTCAGGTATTTATGATCACTGGCATCAAGAAGCAATATATATCACTTGTAAAAGTGGTATTATACACAAAAGTTTCTCCTCTAGAACTGAAGCAGAAAAAGCATTACAAGAATTTCGAAATCCAACTCTTCGCCCTCAATACAAAACCGTCCTTACCACCACTTCAACCATTCCTACCAATATGAAAACACTTGGCAAAGCCATAGATCTAGAAAGGATCCATACCCTTCCATCAAAAGCAGTCCAAGAAGGAGCCTGAATACTCACATCATAAATGTTTTGTGAATGTTTCTAAGCGCTCAATGAATGGAATGAAGAAATGAAGAAGTTTCAATACTATCCACATAATCGAGGACGATATGGACCAAAAGCCATTATCTTCCCTGGAGCTGATCCACTAACTACTTATTTATTATTTCAGAGCGGACTCATCTACACAATCTACGTCCAAGATTTACAACTCTTATCAGATTTTCCAATCGGTTTTACTCATGCAGTCAAGAATTACAAGGAACGATTTGCGAAGGACCGCGAAATATTCATCAAAATCTATAGCAGTTATCCCATTTTTGAAGAAGTAGACACTTGCACCATGGTAGCAATTAGATTACCAAGGATTACTTATTTACAAATTAGAGTCAGCAATGACATTCATCCACCCTTAGATGAACCTCCAAGACATGAGTTCCATTGGGACAACATTAATCAATTCAACCTCAACTGCTTAGAAGGAGTTTTTAGTCAGTTCAATCGCATCACCAAGGACTCAATGTTCAAAATTAATTACAAAGAACCACAAATGATCATGCTCTCAGCATACAAGGCACATATTAATAAAGAAGCAATTCATATTATTCAACAATTTAGTCAACCGTTCACTCATGTAGATGGAATCTTTGCACAACTTTCGAATTCCTGGAAGTATGCAATCTGTAGCAACTTCGAGAATATCCAGCTCATCAGTACACTGTCCAACTACATCCAAAGCAGTCAATCAACCATCGAAAAAAGAAGACACCACTGACGATGCACTTATCATTATTGAAGAGTAAAGCATAAAAGTAAGGCACAAACGACACTACCGACAAGTATGTAGGTCCCTCATGTGACCAACAACTGTAAAAATGTGTAAATTATTGTACGATAGCATCTTTACTTTTCTTTTACTTTAGAATCTTTCAGCTTTTGCTTTTATTTCAGTCAAGTCTGTCGGCCTCATTATTTTGGCCTTTAGCCCTTTTATTTTCCTATAAATGTAGCCTCCAAGCTCTCAGAACTTACAAGATAAAAATTAAATAAACATTCTGTTTGCTCATCATTTCTCTTCACAATTTTGCCTGGGTTTGGCATTCAAGCATAAATGAAAAAGGTATGTATCGCAACAATGTTGTTTAATTTTTATCTCAATACAAAGCATACATTTCTACTATCTCTCTTCACTCCTCTCTTTTATACAGTGTAAGCATTCATCATGGAAACAAGTTATTTTGAAAGAAAACGCACACTCAAAGCACTCATAGCAGACGCTTATGCTAGAGAAGCAGAATTAGAAACTCTCTTCATCAAATATTATGCACGCAATAAGTCAGCATATAGCACCTATATAGATCCTATTTATGATCAACCTCAAAATCATCTTTTATATACACAAGCTGAAGCCATCAAGAAAGCAACATTTAGTATTATGTAAGATACAACTAAACTTATTGAATTAATTCAAGCACTTCGAGTCGATTTATATCAACTTAGAAGTCATTATGTATCCCTGATTAAGTACCTTATTGATTAATAAAATGTATTTTGAACTCAAACATCATTTAAAACAATTAATCCAAGTTTATCAAGAGATTGAAGCTGAACAGTTAAAGTATATAGACCTTTATAACAACGCTATAGCCTTAGCAAAGGACCATCAGAATAATCAACTCTTAGTAGAAGCACAATTGTTATTACATCAAACACAATATATCTATAATTCTGTTAAAAAAGATAAACTAGAAGCCCAAGATCAAATTCAATATTTAATTGATTAATCATGACATCATGATGCATCGTTTATTTCATTAATTATTGTCTACATTATTTAATTATCTTCACGCAATATTCTTTTTGTTTTCTTTATATTCAGTCTTTACTAATTTTTCTCTGTCTTAGTATCATGTTTATTCATCCTTTTGAATGTATCATGTTTATTCATCCTTTTGAATTAGATCATTATTTCTATACTAGTATGGATTATATTGATATAAGTTTAGATTATCTATGGAGACATATATTTAATCTTAACACTAATATCGAATATATAGTAGTCAAATATTAATGTCTTATCCTATTTGTAATGATTTAGAAGAACAAATTATAGTCACACAAAATAAAATTAGTCAATATTTATATCATATCCAGTATAATGAAACACGTATTAATTGTCTCATTTTTGTAGGAATTAATCGAATAGGTAGAAAACCATATTATGAACATTTAGTAGTAGTTCAACAATTACACCAACTATATACTGAACATTTGGAAACATTAGAAACCATTAAAACCAACCATCAAGTTTATCATTCTAGCATGTAACAATGATAGATATTGGAACTAAAGAAGAAAATTCAAAAGATTCAACTATCTTAGATGTTGACACATTGGAACTCACCGAATCATTAGGAACATTTCATGTCTCTACTTTATTATCCCAAGATAAGCAAAAACAAATAGCCAAAGCGTAGTTAGATTTAAAACTAGGTCAAGATATACAATTAATTACATTAATACCCACACTAATATCAGTACTGTAGAACTTGAAGAATTTAGATTTGATTTAGAAGCAGTAAGAAATATCTACCAATTTGCTTCAAACGAATTAAGTTTTTACTAACAAATATTAAGAGTCCATAAATTATTAAGGCATTCATAAATGGACAACTTAGCATCCACAGAACAAATGACTCTTGATTTAGAGGCAATCATAAATCGTAAAACTAGTAATCCAGATAAAGAAAAACATATTACTACTATAGAACAGAAAGATATAAAACTAATTAAAAGTCCTTTTATTGTTCATTTAGATAAATTAAAAGATGTCAATAAATAGTTCTGAAAATGATTAAGATCTTTTGTCTGATATGGACAATTTGGTAACACAAATTGGAAATTTAGATCTTCAAGATAATTTTATAAATATTAAACCAGCAAGATTAAAAACTGAAAATCCAAATATAATAGATATACCAACTTCAAGTAAAGATCCATATATACGACAAAGACAAAGTCAGAGTTTTAATAGACCAGTAACTGGATATGCAGGATTAATGTATTCTGGAAATAGTTCAGAAAAGTATACACCCTATGAAAAAATGAAAGCCGATATAATAAATCCATTTGGAATTTATTTAGATTTAGATTGTATTGCTAATATTGAAGAAGCAATAGATAAATGGGAAATTGCACTACAAATAGCTGTTGTAGTAAATAAAATGGATTTTGAGACGGCTAAAGGATTTATGAAAAAAGAACATTATTAAATAGTGCACAAAGATTTTGGCAGAACTTAAATGAAGAAACCAAGCAATCAATATATGCTGACCCAGATAATTTTATAACAAAAATAATTGAAACATTCAGATTAGAATTCCATGGTGAAGAAAAGTATGTGAAAGATCCTAGTACTATAACTCGATATACCACTGCTTTAATGCGATTACAATTATGTGATATATGTGAAATAGAAAAATATATTTGTGTTTCTCAAGATTATTATTATCATATTTATAATCAAGTTTCATATACTAATAATTATTTAACTTTATTTTTTGCTAAGATTCCAGACCTTTGGGGATCAAAATTAATAGATACATATAATCTAGAAAATATAGATACTTTAGGTAAAAGAATAGAACATGTAAGAGATAAATTCAGTAGTTGGTGTGCTGATGCTATCTTGGCTAGAGCCAGTAAAGGATTAAAGAAAAGAATTTCATTATGTTATGATAAGCCTAAAATGCCAATCATGATAGGATGTGATAGTTCTTACTATTACAGAAAGATAAAACGAAAATATAAAAAGAAAAATAATATAAATATAGAAAACCTTATTTTAAAAAGCGTAAGGTAAGATATTATAAAAGAAAAGGATATACAAAAGCGTATAAACCAACATATATAAGAAGGAAAACAAATCCTAAAGAATGTATATGCTATTATTGCAAAGAGATAGGACATTATGTTAATAATTGCCCTAAAAGAGGTGAGAAAAATAAAAAGAAAATAGAAATAGATGAAGATATTGAAGAAATGATAAAGACAGGAGAATTCATAAGAATTGATGATTTAAATATAGATTCGGATTAAAGTATTTTTATTTTAACAGAGACTGAATATACAGATAGTACTTAATCAGATGGAAATTAGTAATACTACAAGCCAACATGATTGTGAATCAACTATAGATAATCAAATAGAACAAACTGGAGAATACAAACAAGAAATTTTAATAGATAAGAAAAATTAAAACAAATTCAAAATGAAAAATTTTCATTATCAAATTATTCAGGATTTAAAGTCAGTACTCTGTAAAGATTAGGAATTAAATCAAGAAATCATAATTTATTTTATGGATTAAATATACAAAAAAGAACTTTAGAAGTTTCTCTAACTTCTAATAAGGTAATGATACCCCTGTTAGCTAAAAAAGATATTCTAGAAAATTACAAAAAGTAAAACCAGAAATCAGGAATACCCTTGGTTGGATACATATTGGAGCCATACAGATTATAATAAAATCAACTTTTAAAGAAGGATTAGATACCCCTATCAAATTAGCTATTATGGATAACAGAATAATAAATAAAGAAGAAGCCTGTTTAGGAATTCTTAAAGGTAATTTACAATATGGTAAATTAAAATTTAATATATATCGTCGGATTTCATATCATATACAAGATAAAGATTTTGAGAAAATATTAAGTTTAATACAAGATATCAAAAGGAAAGATTTCTTTAAACAAAAAAAATAGACCTTATTCAATAACATATATAATTTCATATGCCATATCAAATACACGTCATTTTGAATGCTTTGTGGTTAAAGATAGGATAGATTTTCCTTATTTATTTAATGAAGTCTGTCAAATCCAAATGCCAAGTTTACCAAAAATAGAAGAAATAGAGTCAAGGTCATTAGATTTAGATTTGCAAGATAAACCTTTAATGATATCCAATAGTATATCACCTCGATTATCTTTTACAAATACAGGAGTTATTAGTCGTCCTTTAACTCGACAATTGAGTTTTGATAGATATCATAATAATTTAATCCTGGCGAAAAATGATAATTTCAGAAATTATAAAATCAAAGGAGAATATTATAATGGAATAACTTTTGTTCCAGTTAATATATTAATCGATACAGGCGCTAATGGGAATTATATTAGTTATAAACTCTGTACTGGATTACAAAAATATAAGTTAGATGAACCTCACCAATATACAAATTTTAATGGTGAATTACATTCAATAGATAAAGCTATAGAGACTCTACTAAGATTTGGTCAAGATATACTACCGATTAGATTATTAATAGAAAATGAAGGATTTAATAAGACAGTAGAGATAATGTTAGGAATAACTTTTCTTGAAATTGTTAAACCTTACCAGATTACTTCTTATGGATTAAAGATAACTTCTAATGAAAAACTGATATATATTTCTAAATGACAAATCCTCATAGTATATATATTCCTATAGGAATAACCTATAAGGACTACAAAGCTGAGTATTTCGCTGCCTTTATTGATAGTGGTTCTGGAGCATGTTTGTGTAAAACAGATTGTTTTATGAAAAAAGATCATAAAGATTTACCTAATATAAAAGCTAGAGATATATCTAATAATATTATAGAAATAAATAGAGGAATTGAACAACCGATAATTTTATTAGGATCATTCTTAATAAAATGTCCACCATTTTATTTTCATAATACTGGTACTGATATTTACTAGGAAATAATTTTCTACAATTATTTCATAAAATCACTTTTGATACCGTAGCAAATCAGATATTATTTAAAACCCCTTGTCATCATTTGATAACAGTCAAACGACTTAAATGAGCTTATGCTAAACCATTCCCTATTTCTCTTATCCCTCACACAGCCTAGTGTGGTGATATTAGATACATTAAAACACTAATTTTTCCAAAAACAAAACCGTTATTACAATACCAGATATAATTAAGAACACTTGACACAAAATAGATAAAATAACAACAAAATTAGAACAATGTTATACAGAGTATCCTTTAAAATTTTGGGATAAAAATCAGTTATCTGCTAAATTAGAAATGATAGATAAGACAAAAATACTACGAATAAACCCTATGAGATATAATGAAGAAGATCAAAAAGAATTTAAGATACAAATAAAAGAGCTATTAGATTCTGGATTCATTCGATCTAGCCAATCACCTCATGGCTCACCTGCATTCATAGTACGAGGCCATGCAAAACAAGTTAGAGGTATAGCCAGAATGGTTATCAATTATAAAAAATTAAATGATAAAATAGTTTTGATGGATATTCTCTTTTAAATAAAGAAAGTTTGATCAATAGCACGAGGAATAAGATGATATTTTCAAATTTTGATTGTAAAAGTGGATTTTGGCAGATAATGATGCATCCTAATAGCATAACCTATACAACATTTTCTACTACACAAGGACATTATGAATGGCTAGTAATGCCTTTTGGACTAAAAAATGCCTCAGATATTTAAGAGAAAATGGATAATATTTTTAAAGACTATGATTTTATATTTGTTTATATTGATAATATTCTAATAGTCTCAAATGATATTAATACTCATTTAAAACATTTGGATAAATTTGCTGATATTTGTGTAGAACATGGACTAGGATTATCCAAAAAGAAATTTAAAATATTACAAAATAAAATAGAGTTTTTAGGCATGCAGGTAGATAGACAAGGAACAGAACTTCAGAGTCATATATTAGAAAAAATTTCTCAATTTCCAGATAAATTAGTCAATAAAAAACAAGTACAAAGTTTGTTAGAAATTTTAACATATTCCTCAGATTTTATTAAAGATTTAGCTCGATTACGAGAGCCTTTCCAGGACTTATTAAAGAAAGACAAAATATTTAGTTTTACTCCAGAATTAGAGAATAATGTAAAACAGATAAAACAATTGTGCAATACATTACCAAAGCTATATTTACCTAGTGAAAAGGATGATTTAATATTAGAAACAGATGCTTCAGAAAATTATTAGAGCGAAATTCTAAAAAGATAAACTATAGCAATAATAATAAAATAGGAGAAAGCCTTTGCAGATATTGTTCTGGAACATTTATTGATACTGAAAATAGATATCATATAAATGAAAAGGAATTATTAGCAGTTGTTAAAAGTTGTAAAAAGTTTTATTACTTTTTACTCCCAAAAAGATTTTTTTTAAGAATAGATAATACTCAGGTCAAAGCTTTTATTAAAAATAATTTACCAAGTAGACCTGAATATAAACAATTAATTCAATGGCAAGCTTTACTTTCTGATTACAATTTTGATATTGAAATTGTCAAATCTGATAAAACTGTTTTAGCATATTTTCTCACTAGAGATGGGAGATCATCATCTCCAGATACTTGAAGAAATTCACAAAATGGATACTGAAATACGTCATATCAAAGATACTATTTCAAATTTCATTGATATTTCTAATCTTCCAGGAATGGCACGAGAAGTCTCCAGCATAATAAAAAAAAGGTAGTGAGCCCTACAGATGAATATAGATAACTATGAAAACTCCAGTTTAAAAATAGTCGAGTATATTACTCAGTCTACATCTTAAAAGACCAATATACTCATACCCGATAAGCCACCAGCACCATCACCACTAGAGGACATAAAATAGATTTAAGACCCACAGAATTCCTACTAGTCCCATAACTAATCTAGCTACTTCCTCACAGATAGTCAAGGAAATATCCATTCTACCACCAGAAGTAGAACAGCAACAAAAGTTAACGAGAGAATTATTTCATCTTTCTAATACTGAAACCAGATATATAGATTTTTCGGGAATCTATCCGAGGCTTAATTATTTGCACGAGTCAGACCCTCAAGAAGTACGATATTGGTATGATTTTGGAGCCTTAAATTCGATATATTTATCTTCTCCAAATTTTCCAGAAATTAGTTTTTTACCACAATGGATAAAAGATGGAGTGCGAGACTATTATCTTAATAATCCCACCATCACTCCAAACAATATTCTCGTATTGAAGTTTTTATCAGTAGGTCCTAATTTTGACACTGATGATAAATATCCAGCTTATCATATGACTTAGCTGGGAAAAGCAGATTCTTTTTTTTATATCTATAAATCAGGAAAAAATCAAAGATTATAATAAATTTGAAGAAAAAGATATTCACTACAGAAGAGCAATCGGGATCAGGATAGTTCTTCAAGGAATAGAAGCGAGTTTTAATAAAGGATTTTGCACATACGGCGGCCAAAAGATACATTCGTCTGTCATAATATCACCCGCTAAAACTACACCAGTAGCAGCCCACAACTTTTTACGCACAAAAATGAAGCTATTAGAATCCGGAATAATCAGATCAAGTTTACTAGCTCAATAAAAGATTTGTCTCTTTCGAAAGCGCTAAAAAGATATATGTCTAGCTTGCACAAAGATAACAACACAAAGGACAAATCAACCAGACGAAAAGTGCCAGGATAGAGAAAAAGATGAAGAATAACAAGGAAGTGCCAGCACAAAAATAAAGATGTGTCCTCTATGTATCTATCTTTTGTCTATAGTAAGACGTCTCGTCTGTACATAAAAATCTACAATAGTACCTTTACTTTTCATCTATAAATATGTAAAAAACTAGAAGAAGAAGGCATTGAGAAATCACTTTTGAATGCCTTTCTCTTTTGTAACAATCATGTATCAATAAATAAACTCCTCTTCTTATATTTCCTCTGTGCTTTTCAGCATTAAAAAGAAGAGTAATACCCCAAACACTTTCTACTTAATTTCTTACGCCTAAAAGTAGGAAATGAAATTAGGCTGTGCTGGATACAACTGAAGGAACTACAAGAGAGTTACCTATGCTCGTAGGTTGGGACTGAAACGTGTGGTAAGACCCGGTGGTACTTTGGTCAAAACGAATATAAGAAATCATTTACAAATGGACACTGAAGCTTATGGAGAACAATTAGTTCGTTTAGATTTGTTTTCTAAAGCTAGTATAAATACTTTGATAATATATACATACATATATATATAAATTGATAAATGTATATATATATATATATATACATTTATCAATTTAGCTTAAAACTCATAACATGTAACACTCAAATGCTTCATGCTTGGCAATTCAATTATGTAATGCACAAAAAATTGGCTCAAGGGTTCCATGGAAACAAAATGGAGAAAACGAAGTTTATCCCATGAATAGAATGAGTCCATTTTTTAGAGCTCATACGTGACAAGTGGGCAGCCAGGAGAAAGCACTTGTCAACGTGCTCGTGACGAATAGAATATTTCCACTCTCGCCCAAACAGAAGCACATAATCATGCTCAAAAATCATTTTATCAAATGCTCATACTTTTATGCTTTTACTTCTTTTTGTTTATACAAAATGTTATAACCTTTTTCAAGGTATAACAAAAGCAAAATCATCATGCATTATCAAATTTCCAAAAGATCAATTAAAATTTATGCATTCAACACATACACACATAGGCAAGAATTTGGCCAATCACACAAAACTATAAATACATTACCCACCTAATTTCGCTGGAAAAATCCAATTCAAGGTTGCCTTTTCCCTTGCTCTTGGGTAGGATTTTCTTGATTCCCTTCAAATAAACCAATTTCTATTTAATCCATATTCAAATGAAAATTCATAAAATTTCAAAAATAAAAAAATGCTAAAATTAAATCTAAGCCTAACCTACCCACAGTCCATCTAGGCTAGGGAAACT
Organism: Erythroxylum citrifolium; assembly: GCA_026284465.1. NCBI lineage: Eukaryota > Viridiplantae > Streptophyta > Magnoliopsida > Malpighiales > Erythroxylaceae > Erythroxylum > Erythroxylum citrifolium. Next base: position 12,625,215 of record JANKOE010000004.1, read on the forward strand.
AAAACCCTAGGTTAGAAATCCAAAATCAAAATGATTTCATCTTCCTCTTCTTTCTTCCTTCATTCCCAACACAAACCCTAGTCTCTATTTAATCCCTTTTTAAACCTAGCAAGAAGAAAGATGAAAACTTACCTCTAACAAGTTGGTTTCCTCTTCTTTTTCTTCTTCTTTCTTCTTCCTTCCAAGCTTCGCACGATTTTCTTCTTCTTCCCTTCTTTCTCTACGTTTTTCCTCTCTTCTTTTAGCTTCCCTCTAAATTCACGTTTTTCTCTTCTTTAGGAACAAACAACACTTTATTCTTCCCACTTCACCCTTAATGAGTGTACAAACCCCATTTTTCCCTTCCTTATAAGCTTATGGTCTTTCATCCTTAAGTGTCTTGCTAAAAATACCCTTAAACATTCTTTTAACCTTAACAATTTAATTCTATTAACCCATCTACTAACTCCTTTAATCTCCTCAAACACCATACCATCGTCTAATTTAATTCTAACATTTCACTTCTAGTTTCTAATTTCAACTTATACTCACCAAATTAATGGGGTCAATTCCAAAAATAATGAAACAAATAAATCCATAAAAAAATTAAGGTCCAACGATTCTCCCCCTTAAATAATTTCTCCATCAAAATTCTTAACTGATACATTGAAGAGGTGTGGATACTTTTCCCTCATGGCCTCCAAGGGTTCCCACGTGGCCACTTCCTTAGAATGGTTCTTCCATAGGACTTTAACCAGCTTCACTGTTTTGTTTCTTAAGACTTTCTCCTTTGAATCTAGAATCTCCACTGACTGCTCCTCATACGTCAAATCCTCCCTTAATTGAACCTTCAAAGGCTGAACTATATACGAAGGATCGTATCGATACTTCCTCAACATCGATACATGGAAGACATTATGAATCTTAGACAATTCCGGTGGTAAAGCTAACTTATAGGCTAAGGCTCAATCTTCTCAATGATCTCATAAGGGCCTATGTACCTTGGACTAAGCTTGTCCTTCTTACCAAACCTCAAAAACCCTTTCCATGAAGAAGCTCTAAGAAACACTTTGTTTCCAATTTCAAATTCCATCTCCCTTCTATGGGCATCTGTATAACTCTTCATCCTATCTTGAATTGCTTTGAGTCTGTCTTTCACCAATTCAATCTTATCGAATGTAACTTGCACCAATTTAGGCCTTAAAAGCCTTCTCTCACTTTCCTCATCCCAACAAATAGGAGTTCTGCACTTCCTATTACATAAAGCTTCATAATGTGCCATCTGAATTCCTGAGTGATAGGAATTGCAACCACTTTAGCTGGGGCTTGCCTCCTGGGTCTCCCTGGAATATTCACTCTCTTAGTTGCATCTGAACTGCCCACTTTTGTTGCAGTCTTGTGCCTCACAGTTTCAGCCCTCTTTGAAGCTTGCATTTGACTCCTCTCTTGTCTTGCATACCGCGAACACTCCTTAACCAGGTGCCCTTTCTCTCCACATTTGAAACAGGCTCCAATCAGCTTGTAGCATTCTCCTCCATGGAACTTGCCAGTATGATCGCACTTATTGACGGATTCCTTGTCCCCTTCTCCCCTTCTACTGCTTCCCACTATTGAGGCTTTATGAGAAATAGTAGAAGTCCTTATAGGTCTAGGCCTACATGCACCACTGCTCCTCTCCTTAGACTGCATAGGGAAAGTCTTGGCACTCCTCTCGGGCATAGAAGTATCACCTCCCCTCTTGAACTGTTCTCTTCCCTTTCTCTTTGTGTTCACGGTGCTCTTTATATTCTCAATGTTCTCCACCCTCGGTGCCACTTCAACCAACTGTTGAAAATCACAAAAGTTCTGTACCACCACCTTCTTTTTGATAGTTAGATGCAACCTCGATTCAAACCTATGGCACTTAGCTGCCTTATTCATCTTCATCTCTGCTGTATACCGGGATAGTTATGTAAACCTGCGCTCATACTCACTTACTGTCATGTCTCTCTGAGTGAGACTCAGAAACTCTCTCTACTTCTACTGAATATATACCTCAGACAAGTACTTCTTCTTAAACACTGCTAAGAAATCCTTCCATACAAGATTTAACGGTCTCACTTGACTTCCCGACACACTCTCCCACCAATACAGAGCATTCCCCTGAAGTAGGCTAACAGCATACATAACCTTCTCATCATCCGCACAGTCCATCTGATCCAATATTCTTTCGGTTTTTCTCATCCAAGTCTTGACTTCTTCTAGATCAGTTGTCCCATAGAAATCCACTGCCCCATACCTCCTGAACTTATCAAACTGTTTCCCCTTCTCAGCTCAGGTTGGAGCAGAACATTGCAGCATCTGGCCCATAGTTGAGCAAATGCCTGAAACATCCTCGAATCTAATGGAGCAGATCTATTAGCGCAGGCACTGGCTCCTGCGGAAGAGGAGACTCTCGCGTCTGTGATCGATCAGGCTCGATACTAGGCCCCACAGAAGCCTCAGCATTCCCTGGGGCTACAGACTCATCGATACTCTCCTCCCTTGGTGAAGAGTCAGATGCAATCGATCCTTGCAATACTCCCCATGTCCTTCTATGAGGTGGCATCTTACTCCTTCAATGTAAACATTAATGATTAGCTTAGATTTCATTTTAATCTTAATTACAACATTTATGCATGATATGCATTTCACTTAATACAGCCAATCAATTCCCAATGCACAATTAATCACATAACACACAATTCATCTTACTATGCATTCCAACCCTAGGAAAAATCTAAACTCTGATACCAAACAATATTGCTCCCTGCTTCTAGATCCCAACATTTGGAGTCATAAAATGTGAGCAGACTCACTTAATCAACTTCAGGACAGACTTTGGGAAACCCCAAATTTGAAATACAATTTGATTTCTTCAGAACATTTGTTCCCCATTGTCTTAAGTTTCTAATGACACCAAAATCATTCAATTTAGCTCAGAAATATGAAAGTTAGGCCCAACAATTTCGAACTGTTATTAAACTGAAACAATACACTATACTCAATTTCTATCTAGAAATTGAAAGTCTTAGTGACTGAATTAAAATTTTATTCCTTTTGACAATTTGTAGCTCTATGTCTCTAGTTTTTTTAAAAAGAAGAATCATCTCATTTGGAGTCCAACAGATCAAGATATAATCAAAATACCGAAGTATGTTCAGTAAAGATATCCAATTCATGCACTTCTAACTCATACCCTTACTTTGATTGAATCAATCTTTTCCAAATCAATACCAAAAGCTATAAATTTTTATTAAAAGGTAGAAAAATGTGTTAAGAAACCATTCATTCAAAAATCAGGTCGTTTGAAGATCAGACGAAGAAGTTATGGCCAAAAGAATCAAATATGCTTTTTCCCTCAATCATATTGTACCTGTCTTTGGACAATTGGCATAACATTCATTAGAGATTTCGGATTAGGATTGTCTTAGGACGTTTTCAAAGAGAAATTTGAGATATACAACTTTTAAGACACCAGAGAGGGATTTGGTCATCTAGAAAATTGGATCAGACAATGGCTTGGTCAAGAGTGGGTCAGACGATGGCTTGCTCAAAGTGGGTCAGACGATGGCTTGATTAGAGTGGTCAGACGAAAGTTTGGTCAGAGTGGGTCAGGCGATGGCTTAGTTAGAGAAGCATCAGACGAAAGCTCAGTCTAAGACAAACCAGATGAAGGCTCAGTCTAAGATGAACCAGATGGCTCTCATCATATACAACAAATCCTCATCCTTATTATAGTTATCCCGTATATACATCCTCTGCGACATCCTATCTTGTAATGGTCATAACTCTCGACTCCAATTTCCAAAAATTGCATACTTTATATCCTTGAAAAGATAAAATGATAAATTACAACTTCCTAGAAGACAACTTTGTCTAATTCAGCCTAGATTAATCCAGTTTCCCTCTAAATTTAAAACAAAATTTCTACACCTATAAAAGACTTGAAAAATCATAAGCAAAAGCAATCATATTTCATTAACAAATCCAAACACAATTTGAGCCTAGCTTTAATTACATATCAACATACTCATCAGTAGCTTAATACAAATACAGATGGGTGCTCAATGTTTGATATGCTTATAAAGCTATCCAAAAATCACTAACTTAGTTACAAAATCTCTAACTATCTTGGTGGAGTATCCGAATGCCTTGAAAGAATTGTTAATTGTCTCTTTCCACACCTGAGGGGGGAATAGTGAGTGAGCTATACAACTCAATGGCTAACATATTTATAGCCATTGGCAGTTGACCACAAACTTAAGCATATGTACACGTATATATATATATATATATATATATATATAAATCCAATAATTTAAATATTTATCAATTTAGCTCAAAACTCATAACACATAACACTCAAATGCTTCATACTTGGCAACTCAATTATGCAATGCACAAACAATTGGATCGAGGGTTACAAGGAAACAGAATGGAGAAACCGAAGTTTACCCCATGAATAGAATGATTCCATTTTTTGGAGCTCATAAGCCACAAGTGGGCAGCTAGGAGAAGGCTCGTGTTGACGTGCATGTGATCAACAAAATGGTTCCACTCTTGCCCAAACAGAAGCACATAATCATGCTCAAAAATTATTTTATCAAATGCTCATATTTTCATGCTTTTACTTCTTTTTGTTTATACAAAATGTTATAACCTTTTTCAAGGTATAACAAAAGAAAAATCATCATGCATTATCAAATCCCACAACATCAATTAAAATTCCTGCATTCAACACAAACACACACATAGGCAAGAATTTGCCCAATCACACAAAACTATAAATGCATTACCTACCTAATTTCGCTTGCAAAATCCAATTCAAGGTTGTCATTTCCCCTTGATCTTGGGTAGGATTTTCTTGATTCCCTTCAAATAAACCAATTTCTATTTAATCTATATTCAAATGAAAATTCATAAAACTTCAAAAATCAAAAATGCTAAAATTGAATCTAAACCTAACCCGCCCATTGTCCATCTAGGCTAGAGAAACCAAAACCCTAGCTTAGAAATCCAAAATTAAAATGGTTTCATCTTCCTCTTCTTTCTTCCTTAATTCCCAACACAAACCCTAGCCTCTATTTAATCCCTTTTTAAACCTAGCAAGAAGAAAAATGAAAACTTATCTCTAACAAGTTGATTTCCTCTCTTTTTTTCTTCTTCTCTCTTTTTCCTTCCAAGCTTCCTACGATTTTCTTCTTCTTCCCTTCTTTCTCTACGTTTTTTCCTCTATTCTCTTAGCTTCTCTCTAAATTCACGTTTTTCTTTTCTTTAGGAACAAACAACACTTTATTCTTCCCACTTCACCCTTAATGAGTGTTCAAAGTCCATTTTGCCCTTCCTTATAAGCTTATGGTCTTTCATCCTTAAGTGTCTTGCCAAAATACCCTTGAACATTCTTTTAACCTTAACACTTTAATTCCATTAGCCTATCTATTAACTCCTTTAATCTTCTCAAACACCGTACCATCCTCTAATTTAATTCTAACATTTCCCTTCTAATTTCTAATTTCAACTTATACTCACCAAATTAATGGGGTCAATTCCAAAAATAATGAAACAAATAAATCAATAATAATAATAAATTAGGGTCCAACGGGTTTCTTACGTGTCATTAGCCACATCAGCTAGTTTAACAGAAACACTAACGTTAAAATATATTTAAGAAAAATTTAAATTTCAGGTATTTAATTGTCGCTTTTGAAAGTTTGGAATATAATTGAAAAATTTAGAAAAGTTTGAATTTTTTATAATTTACCCTAAAATAAATTTAATATAGGAAAGTAAGAGTCAATCTCACAAGAAATTCTAATTTGTCAATTATTACAAAAGAAAATATAAAAATGGTGGTTCTGATTATATAATATTTTGTGACAAAAAATAACAGATAATAAAATGAGAGTTATGAATAAAACAAACCTTGATTTATGTTTGCTTCCACCTTTGAAACTATGATTGATTATAGTTTAAAAAAATTATTTTATCAATCATATAATTGATATGATATTAAATATTTGTCTTTTCTTAGGATTAGCTAATAAAAAATACGTAATTCAATTAACTCTTATTATTTAACAACTTTGTATACGATCTAAAATTTAATTAAACAATAGAACCAAGAAAAGAAGGATCATCGAGGCAAAACAATACAACATCCATTGTTGCATTAATGGAGATACTAAGGTTGAGCTATATTTAAGAAAAATTGAAAGTTTGAGTATTTAATTGTCACTTTTTAAAATTTGAGTATTATTGCATCAATCATATGTTTAATGTGATATTACATATTTTTCTTTTCTTATGATTAACTAATCCAAAACACGTAACTCAATTAACTCTTATTGTTAGCAACATTAGATACAATCCAAAAAATTTAATTAAACAATAAATTCAAGAAAAGAAAGGTCGTTGAAGCAAAATAACACTATATCCATTGTTGTATTTAATCTAGTTAAATGCTTTCCTAAAAGCTAACTTCCAATGCAACAAATTAAAACTTCTAGCTACTACAAATAATTAAAAGAATTGAACTTTTACATATTAAAAAATTTAATCTAGCAAATAATAATTTTAAATAATAATCTAATAAAATCTATCGAAAATAATTATAAAACAAAAGCACAAAAAATAGTCTAATACATGAATAAATGAAAAACTTTCACATTAAGACCAAACTGCCTCCCAATCTTCAAATTTTCAAAAGGCTTTCATTTCCTTCAATCAAGATAAAGAAAGATTAATTTTTCCAAAAGAAAAAAAGGTAAAGAAAGACTACTCTAACATCTACTAAAGAGGGGCAAAGGAGACTTTGCAAAAAGCTAGAAATTTGCAAATAAAACTTGGATGCATTGCTCCTTTTCTTTGGCTCTATTTAATTATAGTCACTTAATCCTATATAGAGATCTTTTTCTTGTGATTCTTTGGATCTCACAAATCATAACTTTATTGATTTCCACCCAAATTTAACTAAGATGAGATTTAAATCATTTTAAACATGTTTTTTATCGTATAGATCTGAAGTCTTGAAGTCATAATTTTCACTGAACATGTCCATGCCTAAAATCATGTCAAATTGTTTCACTATATTTTAACCTTAATTCTAATAATTTGATCCGAACATGTTAATTAAAACATTTTTTCAACTCAAATCTTCTTGATTCTTCCTTCATTTTTGTTGATATTACTCTACTTCAATCATTTGAATTTGAATTAAGGATCTTTTTTCCAATTAAACAGCATCTTCCAACCTCTTTCCTAGAAAATAAACAAAAATGCTGAGTTTGAATATATTAAGATAAGATTATGAAAATTTAAATGTCAAAAATTAGGAAGAATTGTGACGCATCAGTAAGGATTTAGCTCGCACATTTATCTTAAAGCAGAAATTAGTAAGAAGAAGCTATCATAAATTAAAAATGGGACTATAAAATAGTTCTATGAAATTCTAAAACCAAAACTGATGATGCTATTACTCGGGTCTAAAATATGATGACTCAATAGCAATCTACTTTCCCAGGAAAAGAAAGGTATGTATGCATGCATACTAACGTCAAGAAGTTAATCACTGCAGGCATGGAGAAATATCGAAAATTTACACCCCCAGATGACTAAAAATTGTAAAAGATGATGTTTTTCAAGTATATTTAGAAGCCTATTAATATGCTTCTGACTCAAAACTCTTTCAAGATGAAAAAGGGTAAACCAATGCAAGAAGCAAGACCAATGTGAACGCTACCAGATGCATCTTACTTGCCACCCAGTAAGGGAAACTGACTGGGGTTTTCAATAGGCAGTACAGCAGCATCCCGTGCCCCATCTCTACCGAATCCACCATCTCTTAATCCAAGGCCTCTGCCTCAACCATGATCACCATAATATCTTTCCCCGTTAACAAACTTTTGGAACTGATTAATGCTCACAACCTATTATAATCAAACCAACATCATAACTAAGCAGTACATGAAATAATAATTAGTAAAACAAAGCAGAAATGTGATTATGTTTGAAGTATTTTGTTATCAACAACCAATGAGGGAAAATATATACTTAATTTTCATGAAAGGAGTCAATTTATAAGCAGAGAAATAACATCAGCACCATGAAAATTATTTAATCAGTTCTGAAGTAAAAACCAACAACTTTAGAGACCACTTGACTATACTTTAAAAGTAATAGCTTTAAGAAAAGTCACGAACAAGGGTTTAAAACCATCAAGAATAGTAATGTTTTCAATCAACAAAACAACTTTAAATCAATCATTTCAAGTCAATAGCACCAAATGCATGGACAAGCTGTAATTGAGAAATTACTAGATGGATCAATTAACATAATTAAATTGCTATATACAGGTGACTATTTATTCAAGGCACATCATGTACCTCTTTGGCCTTCGCTTCTTTATCAGCAGCATCTTTCTGTCTGTCCTTTTCAAATCCCTAACACCCATAAGTTCCAAGTCAGCACTCCATTTTAGGTCTACCACATAGTATAAATGGAAATTTCCTGCAGCTAATGCAATTAGTACCAGCTTGATGACGTGCACGTAACGAACAAAACGTAGTTTGACTATAAATTAGAATCCCAGAAAAACACCCATCTAGCTTCAGATAAAAAAGAAAAGAGAGAAAAAAAACAAAAAAGGTCATGTCTCTTTTTATCTGATTGTATTCGGGGGCTTCTTCTGGCCTTAGAGGCATTCGAGGATACACACTTTACAAAAGGCATGACCTCTCTAGCACGATGTGGGATCAATAAAAGGCTTCAAGCAGAGCCAGTAAACGTCGAAGGGTTTTATGAAGTCCTTACCCGGCCTCTCCCTTTGGGTTCCATATCCCAGCTTCGTCTTCTCGTCATATGTGAAAAAGGCCAAATCATTGTCGCTCCTTGAGTGTCTCTGCGGCATCTTCTTCTTTGTAGTTGGTCCGACAGCTCTTTAGATTGGGTTCAAACTCAAAAACCCTAGAATTATGGCATTTGGATTGGATGGCTGTGTCATAGAGTAACACGATGAGAAGCCATTAATTCGCAAACTGGGAAAAAGGTTTCTGTTGTATACTTTTGAAATGAAACAGGTAGCAAATTCTTCAAAATTGTTTTGGCCACAAAAAGAAAATAATAATATTGCACTACAAATTAATCATAACAAATAGTTTTCTAAAAGATCTGCACAATATTTTCTTTAAAATATTTTATTGTTTGGTCATAATTCTCAAGGGAATCAATAACATTAGTTCCTTTAATTGCATATCCAGTATTAGCTACTAGGGAATTCTCTTCTCTTTCCGATTAAGGAGTTAGCTCTCCTTCACTCTTATCTACTCCCTCCGATTCATAATAATAGTCATTTTAAAGGAATGCACGTTTATTAAGAAAGTTAATGAAATATCTGATATACCCTTATTAATTACATGTTAAAGTGTCTTGAAA
>JANKOE010000004.1:12635335-12645972 GCA_026284465.1 Erythroxylum citrifolium
TCAACAACGTCTACGCAGTCTTCTCACAAACAGCAATAGCTCACACTTTTAGACTGCTTGAATGAAGAGATAAAATCATCTATAGCAGCACCAACAGAGAATCTCGCACAAGCATCAACGGCCCACCACAAAGCACTCAACCAATAGAAGAAATCCAGCACAGCAGCAGCCTCAGACAAGCCAAACACCAACAGCCACACTACAAAACACACACGTTATTTTTCCACAAAAAAGCCACTCTTTAGTCTGCGCAGCCCCACCTCTTAAAAAACCTACAGCCTTGTACACGTCAGCCACTTAATTCCTCTATTCAAGTCCTTCACGCAACCTACTTCATGCCTTTGACAAAATCCTTTTCAAATAAGGATGAGATTAGATAACTGATCAAGAGACAATCTGAAATGTTAGTCCACTTTCTAATTTCGACAGACTTAATTAGAAAAGTTTCCAAAACAATAAAAAATACCAAAACTTAAAATAAGTAGGATAAATTAAAAAATAAATCCTAACACTTTCCATATGTTAGTCACTTCCAGCCGTTAGCTTCCCAACTGTCATCTCCGATTAACTATCATTGGTGATTTCTTTCCACCTTTTCATCAATTTTTTTCCATTTTATTGATTCTCTGTTTCAGTTATTAATTGGTTACTCTAGTTGTTTTCTAGAATTAGTTTCTTTGTTCACAACCATCATAGTAATTGAGAAAACGAAGGGTAATAATAGAACAACAGAAAACATTAAATCTATAGTGAATCTAGTTGAATTTTTTTCCAAAGACTATAACGACCATTAATACTAATCATATGCAAGTTCATATCGCCAAGGGTACATCTGTTTTGCCACCATCTAAGTCTGACTTTTGTGAAACTCTTAGTTTTATTTTTAAAGACAGGAAACAAAGGTGTATTGCTTTTAAAACTTTAAAAGTTAATTCTAGTATGTGAATTATCCTTTTTTAAAGGAGTTAAATATTAAGAAAAATTTTGATGCTTTGATTGATGGCATGAGTTGGAAAAAATATGTGCACATTAGATGTCCAGTGTTTATTGAATTGACTAGTGAGTTTTATACTACTTTTAAATTTGATAAACCTAATAATTTCACTCTAAATAGTCCTAATATTATACAATATCAATTAATGGGTAAAGAATTTAAAAAAAAGCATCAATGAGTTTAGTTTAGACTTAAGGTTTATAAATGATGAATATGCCAATTCTACCCAATATATGGAATATATTATAGACTATGGTGATTTTGATCCTTTAAAAGTTTGGAAATCAATGTCCATTGACAAGCTTATGTATCATTTAATTCAATTTAAAGGAAGTTTTCTTAAAGAACTTGAATAGGTTTGTTTGCAATGTTTTCTTGCTTTTTAATTATTTAGGGAGGAAGGCTACAACTTGTACATGTACTTAAGTTGAATTACTCTTCATTTGGTGAATGGTACATAAGGTTCATATTAATTTGGGTGCTTGGGTAGCTATGCAATTTAACACTATTTTATGATCTAACAAGAATTTGGGTCTTGGTTCTTTGATTACTTACTTGGCTATTAATCTTAATTACTTGATACTGCTAACAATGATATCCAAGTAGCTTATGAGATGGAGCCTTTGAATAGTGCTTGTTAGAGTAAGATGAGGTTAATCGAGAAATAAAAAAAGGCAATTTCGTTATGTGTAACATGATTCCCCATAATTAAGTTCACAATCACATCAACACGAGGATTCAAATGTTTAATAACCTTTATTTCTTCCAACAGCATTGATTTGAGATGAGTATCATCTTCAACTGGAGATGTTGAAACATAAAATTTCTAAACTAAAGAAGAGTTTGGATGCATTGCTCTAATTTATGGGGGTGACACCTCTATATCCACCTACACCATAATGCATTAATTTTTGGATGCTCATAACAAAAAGGAGTATTCTATTCTTTCACTTATTTTATGTTGATTAATTTTGGTAAGTGTGAGTATCTTATGTATATGTTGTAGACAATGTATAATTACGTACGAGGGAGAGCTAATATATATACTATTTTATAATAGATCTTTATTTTTCTTTAGTGAAATCTAAAATTTGTGTTTAGACTCCTGAATATTATGATCTATATGTGTTGATTATTCCTTTTGGCAGCTTTAAATTTTCTGATTGTTGTTTAGATATAGTTTCAAAGTTATGATACAAATTTGTTTAAGTTTTAATGTATAAGAGAAACGATTATGGTTAATGTTTTTTTACAAATTACTTAAAGTATCTAATTGGTTTTATTGAATGAAAAGGTGCAAGTCTAGATGCAGTTGATACTCATGTGAACGTTTGAGCCTACGAACAGTTCATTACATTTGTGCTCATACATTTTTCTTTGTTGTGTATTATCATTCACGGTTTGATTATGCTAGAACTTGCTCTTGTATATATTTAAGACCATATTTTTGGTGAATTTATACATGAAAATGATAGGGGCACCTAGTTATAACCATTTTTGACCTATAAAAGCCTACCTCAATTTTCAACTCTAAATAACCAATTTGAGCCTTGACCTTTCTTTTCTTATATATTAACCTTGTTACAATCCACTTTTTCTTTTTGTTGATTTCCTCAATAATTTTGAGCCTCTGAATTGAAAGAATTGTATAAATTTTATACACATAAGATTTTAACCATTTCCACAAAAAATAAATCAATTGGTTAAAGTTGCAATGTTTTTATTTCTCATTCTTTATAGAAAGGGGGAGAACTATTGTACAAAAAATCCTCTTTGATGTTTCTTGTTTTTAAAAAATAGAAATAAAAGAAATAAAAAAGAAAAAAGAAAAGAAAAAGGAAAAATAATGTGATTAAAAATATGTGATTTGAATCAAGTGAATTCCAAGCTTATTTGAGTTAAAACTCATGTAAATAAGTTTATATGGTTCCTTTAATCTGTTAACTTAAATTTTCCTTTCTTACCATACTTTTACCTCAGTGATGTTACAACCTTTATCAAGACCCTTTTATTTATTCATTAGATTCATATTTGTTATTGTTGGAGATCTAATTTATGAGCAAACATATTGAAATAACTCACTATGTTTTGATTCAAGAGTTTTAACGAATCGTAAACGTTGAATACATAAATAGTAATCCATGAGAGGGTGTTAAGTCTTACTTTATTTAATTCTGAAAAACTTTTAGGATATTCTTAGATAATAAGAAAGAGGATGAGAAGTTACCAAGAGGATGATTGATATATTGAATTGATGTTTGCTTGAGGATAAGCATGAGTTCGATGTAGAGGAATTTGATAAGATATGATTAGGTCATATTAATTGAACTTGTCTCTTTTGTTTTGGGTTGATTTTAGTGCTTAGTTAGTACAATTGATATTTATTTATTTTTGTATGATGTGACAAGTAGAGATTGGATTAAATTTGGATTGAAATATCTAATTGGAGTATCATTTATTAAAGCTATAAATTTTGGAACGATGGAGTCAAAGACGATAGATTGATGAAACTGATAAGACGAAATTGCGTTTATAGTCAGATTCACTATAAAATGCTCACCCTAATTAGGAGACTTTATTTTTAGCCTTATTATATAGGGATTTTGATTTGTTTCAATCAATATCTTTGGAATATTCATACATTATAGTTTTGGGAGAGGGAAGAACATGATATGCTTATTATTATTATTTTCTTTGTCTTTCTTTTGTTTGCTTTCTTCTATCTCAATGAGGAAAGATAGCCATGAGTGGCTAAATCTGAATTTTTTGATTCAAATGGACTATAAACTCTATTTGTAACTTTACAAGATTTTGTTCTAAACTTGAATTTTATTTTAATTCAAGTATTTTTATTCCTTGTTCTTCTATTTCATAAATAATCAATATTGATTGATATGATAAATTAATTTAGTATTTATTATTCTATTATTATCCATGAGTTCAGTAATCCATAATTGTCATGAATGATTAGTAAAAGTAGCAAATAGGTTATTTATGTATTTGCATATTTAACTTATAAGAAACATGTGTAGTTATCTCGATAATTTAATTTAAGGTTTAATTTTTTATTAAGTTTATTGTTATCATTTAATTGATATGTTATCATACTCAATCAATTAATGGTAAGTTTTTATTTAAATATTAGGTTTAAATCAATTAATTTAGGAAAATTGAGACTTATTATGGTTATGCTAATAGGTTTCAAACTAACTACTTAAGTTATAAAAATTTATTCTTTTAAGACCAACGATCAAAGTCATAATTAGATGAGATTTTTTCTTGAATTAGACTAACGAGTTCATCAACATGTTAGCTACATCCTATAAAGTGTGAACCTTTCCTAACAAGATCTGATTATATGCAATCAAGTTTTTGATCTTATGAAACCTCACATTCTTTACGACATCCCTTATCCATCTATCTTTTTCTTGACTGTCCCTAGTGCCTTGAAAGATACTTGCACCCTCATATTACTAATGGCGATAACATACATGACTAAGTCTCTCAAACTAAATCTCTTTGGTCGTTTGATGGTCCATACCATTCTATTCTTGGTTATAATATTCTAATGCTTTTTTTCTTAACACTATTCTATCTCCTGAACTAGAATTTTCAACCCCCCTTTAACATTTGTTCTAGGTTGTTTTGGTACCACTTATACCACCTTTAAACTAGTACTGCTTACTATTGGCTTTAACACATCCTTTCCATATGTTTGCCTCAACATATGTAACTCCCCAAATGTTATATCCATAAAGGTTACTTTAGACTTTCTACTAAACATATGAAACTTACAAAATTATACCTTCATGTATTTTTCATCCTTTAATAAGCTCCCTTTATGAGGTTTTATCATCCCTTACTTACCATGATGACTCATCCATATATACTATATTATAGTACTATCATCCTTCTATCTTGAAGATTGAGAAACAACTACCAATCTCAATTTTGTCTTTCCTATAAAGATATAGATTTCATGTTGTAATTTTCTTTTTATCATGGTAAATGTACCCTTTGCCACCTTAAGTTGCTCATTATGACCAAAAAAAACTTATACCCTCTATTGCTCCCTAATGGCACCTAAAGGAGGTGATTTAGGTGTTAATAAATTTTAAACAAAATAATTGCTAACTTAGTATATTAATAAGCACAATTTATAAAAAATGAATATGTGTTATAAAATAATAAATTTCAAGAACACATTTAAGTAGTAATGTAAAAAGAGTAAGGGAAAAAAAGTACAAACTGATTTATAGTGATTTGACAAATAACCCTTATTTATGTCTACTTCTAAAACTCTTTCCTAGAATTCTACTTTGAATATTATTTAATGGCGAAGATAAACTTTGTCCAATCTTTTCTCAATAAAGAGGAATCATTATATCTTAATAGTAAAGAGAAACCTCAATGCCACTAAAACACTCATAAATATAATAAACAAAATCCTAATAGAAGCCTAAAACTCAAGATATCTCATTTTATCACTTTGATAATACCAAAGAGGCTCACTCACTTAAATATAAGACAATAAATGTTGAAATGCTTAATAACACTTAGAAAAATGTGTACAACACACCCAAATGCCTCCCTATACAAGAACCAATGAGAAAATATGTATTTATAAGATTTTAGGGACCTCTTTACTAGTCATTGGAGCCAAAACTAGTCGTTATGATGACTAGTTTTGGCACATTAATTTACCATTAGGTCATATTAGTCAACAAATGTTCATTCATTATACAAAATATATTAGTTATTACACAATGTTTTACTTTTAGGGTATATTAATTGACTAATATGTCCCCTCGAAGGACATTGGTTAACCACATCACCATACTAATCAATTAATATGTTAACAAACAAGCCCATTATATGTTTAACCTACATTGATTTATCATTAACACATATTAATCGATTAATATCTAAAATCATAATTTTAATAACTTCAAATGCTCTAATTTTTTTATTTAAAGAAATTATATTTAAAAAAATAACTTCTAAAACGTCTCCTAGAGAATGTTTGAAAGATCAAGAGACTTTTCTTTAAAATTCAAAAGCTTTAATACATTTTGATGAATGAAAAGACTTATATAATGAAGTAAGATGAATGTTTATGAATACCTTTAAGATTATCAAAGTGCCTAAATGAGATTACAATCAATATTACAAAATATAGAATGACCTTAATGTACCTTACTTTTCTTTTTTCTTGACTTGATCTTCACATTAAAGGTTACAAACTTTAACTTTTTTTATCATTTTCATAAATTATCTTCTTAAGTTATGGCTACATCTTGTTCTTATATTATTTCCTATTTGAATAATAAACTCATTAATATTTATTTTTTATTGTCATCAAAAATCGATTGGAGCTTTCCTCAGTTTAACACCCTTTACTATTAAAGGTACATATGAAAGTTATATTCTTCCAAAGCTCAGGAACATACTAGATATTCAATATTCTAACAATTCCATCATGCATTTTGATCTAGACTGAATAATTGTCTTTGATAACATACTCTTTGCTATTATCCATTCTAACAGTACCTTTTTATTCTTTAAAATAACATGCATAATCTTTATTGAAAGTTATTTGATAGACGAATCACTATCTATTAGCCATCAATTTATAAAAACAAAATTACTCACAATCAAAATATCACTACTTCCATCCTCTTAATCGAAACTCTCTTAGACTATAATAATATTTTCTTTTTCATATGTTTTTATTTTCTTATTTCTATTTTTTATGTAGATAAACCCCCTCAAAGTGCCATTTTTCTTTACAATTATAGCATAAAAAAACTTTAGTATTCAATTTGGATGGTGAGTTACTCTTTTTTATAATATCCTTTTCTTTGTTCCTTCTTCTACCAATAAGCATATCCACATCCGATCCACTTTCATATATGTCAGAGACCTTTTTCTACAATTATTTGGATATAGATCATCTTTTGTATCACTGATAGAAATAGTCTCTTTACCATATAATATGGTATTAACAAAATTCTCATATGAAATGGGTCAGAAAAAGAAAAAGGTTATAGCTTAATCCTTATCCTTAATTTTAACCCTAACACCTTGTAAATCTAAGATAAAGTGATTAAAATTATTAATAGGATCTTTCACTTGCATACTTCTATCATTCTCAAGGTATACAAATGTTGGTCTTGATCTAAATAATTCGTAAGTGATTTCTTCTGATACTTAACTTTCAAGTTGTTGTGATACAAAGTAGTGATTAT
Organism: Erythroxylum citrifolium; assembly: GCA_026284465.1. Taxonomy (NCBI): domain Eukaryota; kingdom Viridiplantae; phylum Streptophyta; class Magnoliopsida; order Malpighiales; family Erythroxylaceae; genus Erythroxylum; species Erythroxylum citrifolium. The sequence continues at coordinate 12,642,578 of JANKOE010000004.1, forward strand.
TTCATCAACCACCTCTTTCATAACGTCATCACCTAAACTCTAATAGTGTGTTGTATGTTTTTAATATAATTTTGTCCTTCTTTAAAGCTCTTAAGATTTTTGACAACTTTTTTATCCTTTCAACATTGTTTCCCATCTTTATTGAATAAGAATCACCCTTATATTCACCTTTTATAAAGTGAAATCATTTGATCTATTAAATTTTTTAATATTAAACTTATAAAAAGACAATTTGACAACAAAGATTATACTACAATACTAATTGTTATGATACCAATTATTGTGTAAAAATAAATAATATAGGAAGAAAATAAACTAAGTAAAATACAAGAATTTATATGGTTCAACCAATTATATGACCTATATTTATGTGCAATCAGATAGACTTCTTTTATTAATGTGAGAAAGATGATGCAAGAAAAATAGATGATAACAACCTTCTATATCTCCAAAAAATTTTACCTTACAAATCCCTTATCAAGTTATTTGTAACCTAGGATTATTTATAAGAAGTTTAAATATAATTAAACTTTATTTCTACATAAGCCTAAAGTCACTTAAACTCTACTTTCACAAATATCCAATAACTCTAAAATTCTATTACATACTTTTTATAAAATCATATGACAGTCTAACCCCTATTCCATACTGAATACTAGCGTTGATTTACTTCTTACTTCAAATTTTTTAAAACTAATATGAGACCAACATTGATCCCGTAGTTAATCATAAAGCCAAGGAAGGTAATAATGTGACATATGTAATACTTACACCACCTCCTCTTGGTTTCAATATTTTGGCACTTTTATTTGCACCTTGGTTCCTATTAGGAGCCCTGTATCCTATTTTCAGCCATCCTCATATGATACATTGGATTTACTCGTCCCAAAACCCTAAATGACCACTAAAAGAATACTAGAAAGCTCATAAAAAGCATGACTTTGCTTCTTCTTTTTTACTTTTTAGCATAACCAAAGTAATATAGATTAATTTGGCATCTCCGACAATGTTGTGAATACCGTACCGAATTTCGTACCAGATTGGATTCTGGTACGACACTGTATCAGTACCGATCAATACCAAGTACCATTTCAGGTAATTTTTTAAATTTGTGAAATAGTCCCTGAATTTTTTCAAAAGTTGCAAAATAGTCTATTGTCATATTGTACTATATACTTTATAAGTTTATATCAACCCTGATTCTAAAAATTATAATAATAAATAATAACCACAATTAATATAAAATAACAATAATTTTTAGATATTTTACATATAAATAACAACCACAAATAATATGAAAAAAAGACAATCATCATCACACAAATATAAAATTAAGAACAATACAAATTATTTAAAATATTACAATTTCATTATATAATAAATAATAATTACATCAAAACATCCAATAAAAAGAATAATAAACACCCTTAACTCTCAAACTATTACAACTTACTACCAGAGTTCATGATGAGAAACTAACCAAATGGAAGTCAAACCTGAAACAAAAATATTTATAATTACATTACCTATATAGATTTTAACATATACATCAAATATAAGTAAAATTAAAAGAAGAGGAAAAATAAAAACCTGGAACAAAATTCAATCGTCTACAGGAGGATACCCGCTATAACTACATTGACTTCGGTTATCATTTGGTATAAAATCTTCACTATTGAGAGAAGCTTCATCATCATTATTATTCAAATTCAATGCACCAAATGACATGTCAATGCTTTCCCATCCAAGATAATCTTCCAAGTCATTCACATCTACCAAATTTGGTTCCTCATATACCCAATCCGCCAAAAGATCGATATTATCAACGAAAATTAGATCAGTTGAACTACTTGTACTATTAAGACTCCTAGTAAATAATAAAATTTAATTATTAGAAAATTATAGGAAATTATATCAAAATTAATAATGATGATAACATTCCTTTCTTGAAGCTTTAAATTGTAAAGAACAAAAATCAAGTCATTCAACCTCTTATGCTCCAATCTATTTCTTTTCTTAGAATGAATAAATTCAAATATGCTCCAGTTTCGTTCATAACCTATTGCATTCACACATGTACTTAAAATCTTAATTGCAAACCTTTACAATTCTGGAACATCATTTTCAAATTGACCCCACCAAGAAACTATAAGTCATAAGATAACAAAAGTAACGTTATAAACAAAATAAAATGATAATTAATTTTCAACAAATACGAACAAAGGAAACATCTAATACTTGGAGAAAGTTTTCCTCTTTGTTGAATAGTGATAAGTGCATAATTGTCCAATATTTATGTTTTAATTATCCCTTTTTATTCCTCTTGATTGATTCAATTATTAGGACTTAATTTGATTTAATATTTTCTTGTAGGAAATTATAACTTTTACAAATTTTGAGAAATTAAGAGGAGAAATCAACAAAGTGGAGAACATGTGGACTGACGCAACTTCAATAGAGCATCAGGCGTGAAACCAACAGAAAAAAAGGCTGGAGAAAAATAAATGCAAGGAGGGGTCCACACATGCACGTGTCCAGCACAAGAGAAGGAATAAAAAGCAGCAACCAAGGGTTTTAACGCAAAGGGTGAGACGTTACAAGGAAAATCACGTAAGAGATGCAAAATAAATTAGAGGAATAAGTCAACATTAGACAAAGACAGCAACAATCAATTAGAGAGGCGTGAGCTACGGAAACCATAAGGCAGCTGGTAAATCAACAGGTGGCGTCCCTTGGAAGCATTAAAAAAATATCAACACATCAGGCAAGCCATCGAGAAAACGTGAGACGTGCGTGCTGGAAAATAAAAGGAGGTGACGCAAATCAACGGAGAGGAAAATCAGCTGGGCACGTGGAGAAGCCAAAGCAGCGCAAGGCACAAGGAGGAATCAGCGTGAATTAAAAGAAAGCAAGGAAAACGTGACAGATCAGGGACGCACTAGGAGCCAGCAGCTCACGTGAGAAGCCAAGTCTTTGAAAAGGAAAAACAAAAGAGCAGATTAGAATACAAGAGAGAATCAGCGGCAATTAAAGGAGGAAATTAAATCAAGTGGGGCCCACTACACTTTAAGAAGAGAACAAAAACCTAGGAAGTATAAGAAGAAAAAGACAGTAACGCACAAGGGACTTCTCTTCGGATTGGGAATAGACGAACAGCGTTGAAGGCGAGAGCAGCCGCCAGAGGGCAACGTCGAAGACCAATTTCCAGATTTTCTTTTTATTAGCTTTTATTTCTTTTCTTTGTTATGGAGACGATATTATTTAGGAATTTTGTTAGGTTTAATTTTGTTATGAGTAGCTAAGTTACTTTTAGTCGGGGAATTCCAATTGTTATGCGGTGACTCGTGAGACCTTGTTTGTTCTGATTATTTGGTTTATAATATTCGTACTGTTTC
>JANKOE010000004.1:12836461-12852208 GCA_026284465.1 Erythroxylum citrifolium
TAATCAAGGACTTATCATATTAGAATAATAAACAATAAACGTAATATGATAATAAAATCATTTGCCATGTTATTAATCAAAATTAATAATCACAAAACTAAGGTGTTCAATCTATTACATAACCCAACTTGATGCCTTCATTTTCTACTTCAACATTTCCTTCCTTTTGGTTAGCTCTTCCTCCTGAATTTACCATATCTTGAAGGAACAGTTGGACCCGTATTTCATGGGCCTCAAACCTTTTAACTAGTTCTTCCTCAGGTACTTTAATTTTGCACAAAGTATATTTTATAAGTTGATTCGTCATATTCTATTTGGATATTACTGGACTTGTAATTCCAGATTTTTCATGCTAATAAAAAGCATCTCTCTTGACACAACTCATTTAGAAAGGAATTCAAATGACTTTAGCTATACCTCATTGGCCTCTAACTAGATTTATTTCTTCAGTTAGGTAACAGAGTCACTAGCACCCCTTCACCGCTACATTGACCATCACCAGGAGGAGATACGTTCAACAAAAGTGAAAAAAAACTCAAACTTTAATTATGGAAAAAGCTAGTTACGCTGGGTTAGAGAGCACATCATGGTTAGAAGAATTAACATAGAACAAGTAGAAGACGAAAATGATCAGTACTATAGGCATCACAATGCGTCACCTTATAGTATATAAAGGTGGCAAATACTACAAAGCCAATAAGTGGAGCAACTGCAGAAGGAACACTAAAGGGTGCTTGCCGAATTTGGGCAGAAAATGTCGTTTGTAGTGATCCTGAATAAACTCATAGAAGGGTTTGTAAGTTATAAATGAATATAAATTGAGAAGGAAGTTGCAGAGAATAGGAAAGCAAGAATGCAATGCAACTCTTATTTTATTCATTTGATAAAAATCCTTTAAATAGGAAAAAAATAACAAACTCAGATTTTTATGCTCCTAGAATAATGCTACTGAAGCAGAAATTCAAATTTGCTTAACTACTGCCTAAAGACCACGTCTTATTGACTGGAAAGTAACTAAAAATGATCTTCAGGAGATGTTTGAGGTTCTTAAGCAAATAACTAACACTCCTCCTTGCTTTAGTAACTGCAAATTCTAATCTTTTGCCTTAAGAGCTCGAACTTGCTGACTGGAAGTGCTTTTGTAAACAAATTTGCCCACTAATCTTCAATCTTGCAATAAATTAAACTCACATCTCCATTTTGTTGGACTTCCCTCAAGAAATAAACCTTGATATTGAAATGTTTAGTCTTCCTATGAAACACCGGATTGTTTGAGATTGCGATTGCTGCCTAATTGTCAACAAAAATTATAGTGTTGCTCTTTTGTTCCTTGAACAAATCACACATAAAAAATTTTAGCCATAAAATTTGATTTACTGTTACTATTGCTGAAATAAATTATGCCTCTGCAATGGATTGTGGTACAATCTCCTATTTCTTTGAGCACCACGAAAAGTTTCCAGAACCAAGGCTGAAATAATATCCTGAAGTATTTTTCAAATCATCAATTGATCTAGCCCAATCGCTATCTGAGAATCCATACATCTCGGAGACCTGACACTTCATGAACTTGATATCATAATCAGCAGTACCTTTGATGTATCTTAGTATTCTTTTTGCTGCTCTTAAATGCATTTCACTAGCACAATGCATAAAACGAGATAAGAGACTTACAACAAATAAAATGTTTGGCCTTGTTGCAGTAAGATACATCAAACAACCAATCAAACTTCTAAAGTGTCCTTCATCAATCTTATCTGTAACATCTTCCTTACTCAGCGTCTCCTTTTGATTCATTGGTGTGCTTATTGGTTTGTAATTCTCCATATGAAATTTCTTCAGTATCTCTTTTACATATATTTTCTGACAGATGAATATTTCATTTTGGCTTTGCTTGATCTCCATTCCAAGGAAATAAGTCATAAGACCAAGATCTGTCATTTCAAAAAATTGAATTTCTTGACCAGCCTTGTATTGTTTCCTGTCACCAAAAGATCATCAACATAGAGGGATACTATCAGTAAGTCATTGCCCCTATGTTTTACATAAAGAGTGGACTCAGATAAGCTTTTAACAAAGCCATAAGTTAGGAAATAATCATATATCCTACTGTACCAGGCTCTTGGTACTTATTTTAGGCCATAAAGAGCCCTTTTAAGCAGATAGACTTTATCTTCTGCTCCTTGCTTCACAAATACCTTTGGTTGCTCCACATATATTTCTTCTTGCAAAACACCATTCAAAAATGATGATTTTACATCTAGTTGAAATACTTTCCACCCTTTTTGTGCTGCTATTGCTAGCAATATTCTAATTGTGTCTAATCTAGCAACAGGAGCAAATGTGTCAAGAGTAATCGACACCAAAAATTTGTGCATATCCTTTAACAACGAGTCTGGCCTTGTATTTACGCCAATGAATTTTCTACCTTCAGGCCTGTCAACCAATTCCTAAGTTTTGTTTTTCTGAATCATTGACAGCTCCTCCTCTATTACATTTCTCCACTTTGGGTCTTTAAGAGCTTCTTCATGACTAGCTGGTTCACATATTACCACATTACATCTTTGATAGATGTCTGAGAGTGGCCTTGTACCTCTGATTGGGACATCATCTTCTAATTCATTCTGCCACCGATTTGTTTGTTAACCGTTAAGAAGGTTGTGGTCTAGGCTTTGCGAGGATCCACTCGCTTGTAGTAGATTCTTCTAATCCCATTTTTTTCTTCATTGAAGTGCACATCTCTGTTGATGGATATTTTTTTTTCTGTTTGTGGATGATACACCTTGTAGGCTTTAGAAACTGAACTATAGCAAATGAAAATACCTGGAGTTGCCTTCTTCTCAAGCTTGTCACACTTAACCTGTGGAATGTGAACAAAACACACACAGTCAAATACTGAGAAAGCTCAGTGAAGGTTTATAACCATACCAAGCTTAAAATGTAGTTTTTCTCCCAAAACTTTAGTTGGAAGACGATTTTGCAGGAACACAACTGTGCTTGCTGCCTCTGCCCAAAATTCCTTTGGCAACTCCTTTTCATGCAACATGCATCTGGTCATTTTCAAAACAGATCTGTTTCTTCTCTCACTAACTTCACTTTGCTCAGGAGTGTAAGGAGCTATGAGTTGATGAATAATTCCAACTTCTTCGTAAAGTGAATTGAATTCTCCAGAGATGTACTCTTTTCCATTATTAGACCTTAAGATCTGAATCTTGCAGCCACTTTGATTTTCCATCATTTTTTTGAACTTCCAAAACACTTCAGCCACTTCTAATTTGAATTTCAAGAAATTTTTTTTTCCAATACATTCTTATGAAATCATCGATAAATAGACATAGTAAAGGTTGCCTTGTAATGATGGCATTCTTTGAGGTCCTGCAATATCTATGTGAATTAGTTGTAATTTTTAAAAGACCCTCCAAGTTGATTTGGGAAATAACAATCTATTTTGTTTACCAAATTGACAAGCAGTACAATTTGGCAAATGATCAGCAAGCATTGGTAATCCTCTCGCCATGTCCTTCTGCTTCATGCTCAACATTCTTTGAAGATTGCAATGGCCAAGTCTCCTGTGCCAAATTTCGGTTTTGTCAATATCACTGCAATAAGCATTTTGTTCCTCCTCTATTGGATCAAATGAGAAGCTTTTATCTCTCATTTTGACCATCAGAATCTCCTCACTAGTGGCACCATAAATGCGACAAAGTCTATCTCTAAAGAGCACTTTGTATCCTTTTTCAATCAGCTGGCCCACACTCAATAAGTTTTGATCAATTTCAGGTACATAAAGAACATCTGAAATTTTCTTTATACCTGATTTTATTGTGATTACCACAGTCCCTTTTCCTTTTGCCGTAATGTAGCCTCATTTCCAATTCTAATCTTCATGAATTCAGTAGACTTAAGCTCCTTGAAGAGAGTTCTGTCATACGTCATGTGATTTATACAACCACTGCCAATCAACCAGCATTCTGATGAGTTTTTGGCTGAAAAACATGTTGCCACAAAAATCTGGTCTTCTTCTTCTTCTTTATCAGCAACTTGGGCATCTGCATCATGCTTTTGAAATTTGCTTTTGCAAATCACAGCTTCATGTCCAAGCTGATTACACTTGTTACGCTTTGCATCTGGTCTTTTCCAACATTTGAATGATGGATGACCTGTTTTGTTGTATTGCTGACATGGCGGATATTTCTTCTTTGAGTTTTGCCTTTGCTTCGATTTTGGTTGCTTGCAGTGTTTTCGTTGTTGAACGCCTGATTTTCCTTGATATTTTTCTTCTTATTCTTTGCTACTTCTTGGTGTTTTGCTGCCAAGGCTCCTTCAACTATCTGACTCATCAACCTCCTTTATTCTTGTGCCTGCAAAGCATTGAGCAATTTTGCCAAGGTAATCTTGGATAGATCCTTAGTGTTCTCCAAGGTGGTTATAGATGCCTCGTATCTTTTAAGCACTGTTACAAGAATTTTTTCTACAATTTTTGAATAAGTAAATTCAGTGCCAAGTTTCATACCTTATTGACGATGCCAAGTAACATGTCTGAGTAATCTTTGATTGTCTCAGATTCCTTCATCTTTTGTAGCTCAAATTCCCTTATCAAATTCAGCACCTGCATTCCTCGTATCCTCTCATCTCTTGCATATTCTTCCTTCAGATAATCCCAGATTTCTTTTGTTGTTTTGAGAGACATGATTCTTGTAAAAATTAGCGAAAAGACATGCCTTTGCCTTCGACTTCTTGATTTTTCTTTCCTTGTGATTTTTTATCTAAGCTAGTGTAGGATTGTTTGGCAGCGAAGGAATTTCATAATTCTCTTCCACAGCTTCCCAAAAATCCAAGGCTTCCAAGTGAGTCTCCATTCTTACTGCCCAAAGTTGATAATTATTTCCATCGAAAACAGGAGGAACAATTTGAGAGAAACTTGTTTTAGGTTCCATCTCACAGGTCCCTTAAGAAGAATGCTTTGATACCAATTGTAAGTTATAAACGAATATAAATTGAGAAGGAAGTTGCTGAGAATATGAAAGCAAGAATGCAATGCAACTATTATTTTATTCATTCGGTACACATCCTTTAAATAGAAGAAAAAATAACAAACTAAGATTTTTATGCTCCTAAAATAATGCTAGTGAAACAGAAATTCAAATTTACTTAACTACTACCTAAAGATCTGGTCTTATTGGCTAGAAAATAACTGAAAATAATCTTCAGGAGATACTTGAGGTTCTAAAGCAGATAACTAACAGGTTTAGGGAGTGTTATGAGATAATGAAGCAGGTCTCTTTTTAAGTTAAATGAACAAATTGTCAAGTTTAAGGTGATGTTACTCGGTCTGCATAATGGACCGACCAGCAATTTGATCGTCTTAAATTTGTTCTGCTTACTGATAAAACTAACTTTAGTGTATCTCCGAAACAATGCAACTCTGTAAGAGAATATTTGATGGGCCAGACCGAAAATTTGAGAAATTTTCTTTTTCAGGGTAAAACCATTGTAAACCTTCACTGCACAGAAGAATTTCAGGATGTAAAAACACTGAAGAAAAGGAAGCTTGAACCGTTCTTCTCAAGAAAAGGGCACAGTTCTTGTGTGTAAAAACATTGAAGAAAAGGAAGCTTGAGCCGACCTTCTCAAAAAAAATGGACACGGTTCTTGTGTACAATATCTATTGTTCTTTGTTTTTTGTCTATATCTTAAAGGGAAATTGAAAACAACGGTTTTGTTATTTCTATGATCAGTATCTGCAATAATTTAGTAAATTTGCATCAGAGAAGTTCCTAAGGCAAACAGAACAGAGAACCATGATGTTTTATATACTTCTGGAGCTAAAATTGATGGACCAACCAAACTGACGTAACTCGAAGTAGATGGAGTAAGGACCACCTTCGTTCTTAAGAATTTCATTTTGTTCTCATGATAATTGTGAGCAAAAATTGTGCGGTCACCAACGCATATAGTTCCATATTTGGCAGTATGTTCTCATCCTCGCGGTTAGTCTGACCTTCATTTTCTAGCAGCGTCTCTAGGTTCTCCATCAACTTTTCTTGCTTCCCTGAAAATTGATAAACATGGCCACGCTAGTGATCACTTTCTTCACTCTCCTAGCGTGCAACTTCTTACAATTCACTGTTTCATCAGTACCAGCAGTCGTGAAAAAGGACCAAATTGTATGCACAATGTGCGACTCCTGTGATAATCCATGCCCTCGACCATTACCGCCACCTCCTCCGGCCCAGGATTGCCCTCCTCCGCCACTTCCGCCTTCCCCTCCTCCACCACCACCTTACCCGGAATGCCCAGCTCCTCCGGCACAGGATTGCCGGCCTCCGCCACTTCCGCCTTCCCCTCCTCCTCCACCACCTTATCCAGAATGCCCATCTCCCCCGGCACCGGAGACCGAGTGCAACGTTAACCCTTGCCTGAAACCACCAACGATAACGCCTTCCCCACCTTGTCGTCCTCCTAGACCGCCTAGGAATGAACCTCCTGGGCAAGGCTCAGTTTATGTTCCTCTATATGGAAGCAATCCAACGTCTTACTTTCCGTATAGCAATAACAACCCTTCACGAACATCATCATCAAGTAAACTCCATACTATTGTCTTCAGTGCCATATGTATTTTGCTCCTCACTGCCCCGTAGACAACTCTCGACTTGAGAAGAATTCGTCGTAGAAGGAACAACAATGTCAATCGCTAGAGTAGCAGGTCCTGAAAATGCCAATTGATGTCCGAAGACGAATGAATAAGGCTTGTGGTCATCAGAGAAGATAATTCTCTATTATTAATGAATGTGTCTGTCTAATAGTGGTATGTTCTTCCGTCTTTCTGTATTTGTAAACGTTATTTTAATAAATTCGTCTTTCAGGCCGTCTTGCTATTGATATATAATTGAATATTGCAAGTTTGAGGCCATAAGGTTTACGCTTTGAACATGACCTTATTTTATAGAATTAAGTATTCTTCTAGTGGACACAAAGGCTAGAAACGATAGCAACCAGCTTATAATCGAATCTTATTTCAAGAAATTCACCTCATCAACCACCTTCCTCAAGTACTTCCATTTTGATTCTCATGATAAAAAGTGGTGAACTGAAAATAAACGAAACCAAGTTGGCTACCAGTAGACAAGCACAACCGGCCTCAGTTGCTAATAATCCTAGTAGTCATAATCACCATCAATTTTTTTAAAGTTCTTCATCTTTTGAATAAAGTTGTCGGCAGCTAGCGTAGAAGATAAAACACAGGAGGGTTCTGTCTCCAATACACATGGATGTATATCCTTTCATAATAAGTAACCAAAGGCGTAATATTACTACTCTTCTCCCTCTTCCTTCCTTCTATTTCTTTCTGTTTCCTCAACAATCTTCATCATATATCGTTAGATTTCAGCATGAGAAACCTCAGAACACTGTCTACCTATCTTCTGTTCATATTATATTTCAACTTTTCATTAACAACTTCGACAATCACCATAGCGTCCAAAGACCAAATCTCATGCACAATGTGTTCTTCCTGTGACAACCCATGTCAACCCTTAACTTCTCCGCCGCCGCCTCCTCCTCCAGACTCCTCCTGCCCGCCGCCTCCTCCGCCTCCCATTGTATCCGACTGCCCGCCAACGCAGACAACGCCTAGCTCTGGCGGCTCATATTACTACTCTCCACCGCCACCGCCGCCGCCACAGCAAACCTACTTCTACTCGTCCCCTCCTCCGCCGGCTAATAGTGGTGCATATTTTCCGCCGTCAAGCTATGGTAACGCGCCGCCGCCTCCAAACCCTATATTACCTTACTTCCCGTTCTATTATTACAACCCTCCACCATCTTCATTTGCTTCTAACTCTTTCACTAAGCGTAAGAATACCATTCCTTTTTCGATTTTTCTTTTGCTTTGTTTTCTCAGTCTCCTCTGAAGCAATCAAAATGAACAGATAGAAACTTTTGGTTATTTTGTAATATCTTTTCATTTTACAAATAAAGTCGTTGAAACATCAAAAATGTTACTTAAAGCAAACCCTTTCTCTCTTTTCCTGCACTCTCTCAATGTTTCAACATATTTTCTAATGATATTTTTCTTTTACCCATAATTTGTAAGTGAAAGCTGAATAAATGAATGTACAATTCGTTTATGTGCGTGACCTTTTGTCATTGTCCTGTAACTCAAATCGCTCTTGGCATGCCAGGATGAGTTTTATCTCACAATGCAAAGAACCAATCGTTTTATCTCAGCAATAACATGTGTAACACATGCAAGCTTGTCTTTTCTATTCTAGTTTTTCTACTGAGATTCAATGAACTAGATTGGGTTACACGCTATCTCATTCCTAATCCATGGCCTTCAAAGGCATAGGCACATGTGTAGCGAAGCTGTCCACAAACATATGCTCATGATTACTTGCAATTCTCATCATTTTCCCGTAACTTGCGGTAAAATATGTTACTTCAATTTGGAAAGACATTAAAGAATAGGGAAAGGAAGGTTCGTAAAGTTGGTGGAAAAAGAGTATCGTGTGTGCGAGAGGGAGAGAAAGAAGTGAGAAGCATGCAGCCAGAGGAGTCAACCTAAATTGAGGATCATGCCATGTGCATTTTGCATTGGCAGTGACACCTATTTTAGTAAAGAGAGCTTTTAATAAGGTCCAAAAAATAGGCTGTTGCACATGGCGATAGACAGTATATATTTTCTCGAAGTTATGTAAAGGATAAGAAAAATGAGGAATTGGGAATTATGGGTTGAGGTATTGCTTGGAAGCCCTTGGGTTCATCCACAGCTTACTTTGGTTGGGAGAAGATTAATTTGTTTATTTTGGGTAGCTTAACAATAAAAAAAAATTAGTACAAATTACTTGTTTGGGCTTGTTTCTTATTTTCATGTACAACGATGACGAAATACGGGAACAGATCACCTGTTCCATAATTGCTGTGCCAGTACTGTTTCATTGTATCTGATCCATACATTTATATGGGACCCAAAAAAATATATGGACCAGACGCAATGGAACAGCACTGGTACAGCAATTATGGAACAGGTGATTTCATTTGACGAAATACAAGAGTAACTATGATTAAATATCTACTCAATCATTATTTATGAGAATTGGTAGATAATTATCAAAGGCTAGTTGATTTGTAGCAAAAGTTACGGTGACCGATTGGCATAAAACACTTGATCATGTTAAACCAATTTCGATGAGGACAATCTTTATTTCTAGTGTTGAACATTATTTCGAATCCAAAGAAACACCATACGGTGAAAAATATGAATACATAAAATGATTTATTAGAAACAAAAGGCAAATTGTTGGAGGGTTTCAAAATCCACATAAAAATGAAGCTAAAGTATATACATATAATGTATAATCAGTTTTTGCAATTTTTTGAAAAACAAAAAGAGATAAGTGACCAAAGTTATATTCTTTTATGAATTCATTATCAAAATAATTCCATCTCTCCAACAAACATAGGAAGTTTATTTTTATTATATAAAACTAATTAGTTATTATTAATAATAGAATTATATCAATAATGCAAGTTTTTGTCAAACATCTGTTGATTCTCATGAAGAATAAAAGATTAATCAACCTTAAAAAAAGTTGTGGTCTATTATATGAAACTTTATGACTAAGAAAGGAATGGAAGAAATTCAAAAGTTAAATGCAATTACGACATAAAGGAATTTTCTACTCAAGCTATAAGTAGTACTTTTCACTTACTTCATCATTTAAAAAAATGTGCAATGAAAATGTAGAATGATATAAGATAATATGTGATTAGAACTAAATTAGATTTTAATAGTACTATATATTACATTAAAAATATATGATATGATCATATTGAATTTTGTTGGACAATTAATATGATGATTGTTAATAGTAAGCTTTCTTTCACCTCTAAATGATGAGCCTTGCTTCTTACTCGATATGTCAACCAATTAGTAAGGTTATTTATAAACATGATATAATGTCTTATATTGATCGAGAAATAGAATGAATTATCAAATGATGAATATGCATGCATTACAGCTCATTTTATTAATAATCAAGTGAGTTGTAAAAAAAAAAGATAAATCTTTTTAAGGCATTAAAACCTCTTTTTGATGGATTATTATTTACGAACGAAGTAACTCTTTGCTTGACTCAATGGAAGGTTGATTAACAGATTTTATCATCACATTAGACAATAATTCTTATAATGAAAATATGGTCAACTTTCTCAAGTTTCATTGTTGTTCGTGATTCATCATTTTACAATAGGAACTTTTTTTTATGTTAGATGTTCTTATCACATTCTAAATTTTATTTCATAACTAGGACTAAAAATGATTATGATTTGTTGCTAAAATCCTAAGTGGATCTAACCATTTGAACAAGTTTATTCCAAAACTTAAGAAGTTCTTCAAGATTGCTTTTAAAATTTGTTATTTGAATGTGACAAAGAAATTAAGGAATGATGTATCCATAACGTGGAATTCTACAACAACAACACCACCTAGGATCTGAGAAGGTCTAGTAGTACACAACCTTACTCCTAACTAATTAAGAAAGAGACTATTTCCAAAATAAGGTGGAATTCTACATATATTATAATCGATTATTATTTGTATTATAAGCATATTATGATTCATTGGACACGATTAGATAACGAGTTCTCTGGTCTTTTTTTACTTACTAATGAGGAATGACATAAAGTGAAAATTCTTCGTAAGTTGTTGAAAAAAATATTTGAAAGGTGTTGTAGAAAACATTTCTCTATTTATGGCTTATATGATTTATAAAATACATAAGAAATTTGACAAGTATCGGTCAAATAACTCTTTATTATTATCATGTGTTATTGTTTTCGACTCTCGCTACAAATGAACTTATCTTCACTTTTATTATGTACTTTATGATAATACAAGTTAAGAAGGCCTTACTCATGATGCTTGAGTGTTACAAAAGTAATAGAAAAGATATCTTCCCTTAAACTACTGAATCTTATTCTAGTTCAAATAATAGTTAAAGAAGTGGGGTTCTTAAAAATCTGATTATAAAGAGTATGTGAAGTCAATGTTCCATCCTATACTCTTTTCTTTGAAAAAATTAATTAAGTATATATTGAAAATATTTAAGAAGATAATAATACAACTTTTGGAGGTTTATACACTCCCTTGCCAAAACAACAAACGACAGCTCAACATTATACCTTTGTTAGTCACAGAGAACTTATCACAATGACTACGCATCTAAGCCACTACATTACAGATGACGACAAAGTTTTAAGATCAGCGAAGGTTCTTGATAAAAAAGGTAAATTTCCCCTCCTCTGCAGTCCGATGCCCTTAATATTCCCTAATTAGGGTTGTAATCTCTAGTGCCGATGGAAGCCTTGTTTCGCAACTAACACTTGTAAGTGAGAAGGTTTTGTATAGTTTACTGTTAGGATTCTCACAGAACCTCATGACACTGGATATCGCCTTCCTCTGAGAGAATGGAGAAGGATCTCTGATCAGGTTTCTTAACATTTCTTCTCACTTAAAATCATCAAAAGATGTCAACTATGCTTTTGATTATGTAGACTGGCTAGTTGTGGCAGCTTGGGTATTAGTTCAAGTGTCAATTAATTCCAGAACTCTTATAATTTAGACACATAATATATATGTGTATAGTTTAACTAGCTTGTTGTTACATGAGAAGAAGTCTTCTATGAAGCTGAAATTGATTGACATCATTAGTTACAGAATAATAGCTTTTAAGAAAATTACATACCTCTTTAGTAGTATCAAATTGTTAAAAATCAAGCTTGGTTACTTTGGTACATGTATTATGAAACCATATTAGAATATGATAATTCATACCATCCTAAGATACTATACATTCTACAAATATATCCTTAGCTTTATTTGGCCTTTGAGTAGGTTTGGATATCTCTCCAATAACTATATGTAAAAGAAAGTCTTCCTTTGACAAAACTATATATTTTTCAACCAAAAAAATCAAATTGGATCCATTAAAGATGACATTAATTGGTGGAGGATTGTATTGATGAAGTTTGGAAGTATCCACAGTGTACATAAGACAAAAATCCTTTACAGCAAGGCTTGACAATACACAAAAATGAAGAAACTTATCTTTAGAACTAGAATTTGATAAACTTGACCTTAAAAGTGAGTTGAGAATACCAAAAATCTTTAAGATCTAGTCTAACATCTAAAAAATTTATTAAAAAATTGTAAAAAAATATTTGAATCAGTCATTCAAAGTCTAATCAATGGATCTAAACCAAATTAGGTTGAATTGAACCGATTGATCAATGATGACATTTATATGGGACTAAATGATAACGTGACACTATGATGTGGTATTGACATGGAAACCTAACCAATGGTGTGGCATTATGATGTGACAATTGACATGACAATGTGGAATCACTTTGGATGACGTGACACTGAAGTGCAGATCATTTTGAATGTCGTGCCACTAATGTAGAGATGACGTATTTAATGAAGTTTGGACAAGTAGACCAATTAGCGATTAACACATGTTACCTTTCATCGATTAATTGCTTTTGATTCTTATTGGAATGGGACCCCCACGAATTCGCCTTTGAAATCGGAAACTATTCTAATTTTCTACTGAGATTGAGATAGGTAAGCAATCACTTTTGCTAACTAGACTTATTGCTTTGTCTTATGCTTTGGTACCTCTAGACTTGGGACTTCTGCTTCTTTTACAATTGATATCTAAAAGGATATCACTTTGAGTTGTTTTCAAACTTAAGAAATTGGAATTTCAAAACTTGACATTGATCATTTTGGGGCATGTGAGGGCACGTGGATGACTTTTTAGGACTGAATTTATACTGCTGGGATAGCCATCAAGAGTAGAAGAGTTTGGTATACATGCCTCAAAATGATCAATGTCAAGTTTTGAAATTCCAATTTCTTGAGGTTGAAGACAACTCAAACCAATATCCTTTTAGATACCAAACACTACTTAAACAACAAAATTACCTTCAAAAGTTTGAGAATAAAAAACTGCTATCCCTTTTGTAAAGAGGGCTCTAATGTCATTTACAAAAGTGAGGAATATTCCTTTGTATTTTAGTGTGTGACAAAGTATTACCTAAGAAGGTATTTATACATGAATTTATGCAAGAAAAAGCTTTATAATTATTACCTAAATGTATAAATATACGTTGTATACTATATATATTGATTACTAAGATCACTACGTTATATAATGATTGCTACGATCAGTTTTTATGTAGATATATTTAGATATGTTGTAATTTGATGTAGGTTTAAATAAATACTAATAGTTGTAGAATTTGAGTTCACTTTAATAACCTACCTTATACTTATTGTAGGTCTGCCTTTTAACCAGGGTGGTTCTTAGTATTTTGTAGGTTCTGGACAAAGTAAAAATAGGGTATTTATTTTTACTTATTTTTAAACCCTCATAAAGAATAAAATGAAACAAAGGCCTTGTTTGGTGAAGAGCTGATCAACTCTTTTTTTCTGGTCAACTCATTTTAACTTATTGACTTTAAAGAAAAGTTTATAAGTTTGTTTGGTAAAGAGCTGATTGGGTTGGCTTATTCAACCCAATCAATTAATTTTCAACCAGCTCCTCCGAGGAGCGTTTTGCCCCAATAGCTGATTTTTTTTGGCCTCTTCTCCATTTTGCCCACGCTACACTTAACTCTCTTGCGTCTCGTTTTCTCCGGACTCTTCCCCCTTCTCTTTGGTTACTCTCGTTTTCTCTCACCGTCATGCCACCGAATCTACTTGTAGCTGTACTGTGATTTTGTTCTTGAAACATATGTCTGATTTAGAATGTAATTGTGATTTGGCAACGTCTTCTGTTAGTATATTCTTTATTTTTCTTTCTGGCTCTAGTTCATGGAGGATTGCGAAAGCCTGCCACACCCGTCTTCTTCTAAGGTGCTTGAATTCGTTTTTCCCAAATATTGTCATCTTTGTTTAAATAAAGCAGAAAGGAGAAAGATTGAAACTTGGCTTGAATCTCCATGTACACTACCAAAATGGATTGATCAGTAATGAGTGAAATTAATCTTAGGGATTAATTTTTTGTTAATTTTAGTTTCATTTAAGGTTCCTATGCTCTAATTGGTTAAGTTTTGATGACGGGTTTTTCCTTTTTCCTTTTTCCTTTTTCACGTATTGGGGTTGAATTATACGGGAAGTACAACTGTAGTGTCAAAGTGTCATATGAAAGAAATCTGATTATCTTTCGGTATGGAGGTTTTATGGATCCAGCATATAAGTAAAGAATGGTAAATTCAAACAAATTCAAACATGTTCCACAATTCGTTTTTCTAAGTTTTTTTACCTGAGCGTGAATGTGTGAGTAGTTTTTTGCCATCATATGCTATCCTTGCATGCATAGATGAGATAACAAAACCTTGAAAACTTAAAATCCTAGGAGTGGAAGTGTACCACTGGTTATATACAATCTTTGAGTACTTGCAGACCCTTTTCTAATTTGTTTCGTGATCAGATGGTAATGATGTTTATTTATTCATTTCTACTCTATTGGAATTGTTGGCCCCCGAAATTTTCTTGAGGAATTAAGCATGATTTGAATAAATTATGAGGTTTGATGGATTTATTTTTGGAACTATTATTCATGTCAAGGTTAGTAGGATTTGTATGACAAAGATTAATTGAATTGAAGGATTAAAGTTGTAAGAATGAATTAAGGGCAAAATGGGCAAGTCACTTAAGGTTAAAGAATTCAAGGCTTATGTTGGAGGGCAAAAGAGACATTTGATGATTAGTAAGGGTATAAAAAGAAGAAGGAAATTGAAAGTGAGAAGAAAAAGAGGGAGAAGTCGTCGAAGAAGAGAAGAGAAAAGATGAAGAAAATTAGGGTTTTGCAATTCTTGAAGATTTTGAAGAACTTTGAAGCTAAATCAAGTAAGTATAAGCTTTAACCCTCCTTGGGTTGTTAGATGAAGTGTTTTATGATAGTTAAAAGTGAAAATGAAGTTGAATGTGGGTAGGAAGTTGTCGAGAATTAGGTTTTGAAATAGGTTTTGATGTTTTGCTTTGATTTTGAGTTGGCTTGAGTTTAGAAATGAAGTATAAGAGATGATTTAAGGTTAGATAGGTTGTATTTGGAGGATAGGAAGTATATGGATGAAGAATGGTGGAAAAATCATGTTATCGGACATTTCTGGGGCTGCATGTCGCGACGTGCAGGTGCAGAAGTCGCGACGTACACCAGCTTGCACGTCGCGACGTACAGCATTCTCGTCACGACGTACAACCATTTTCCAGCACTGGCATGATTTAGTATTTTGGGCATAACTTTTGCTACAAATATCCGATTGAGGTGTTTTTTGATTCGTTTTATAACTAGAGACATAGCGATACAAGGTTTATGAAGGAATGAAGTCCCAATTCGGTTTCTAAGGATTTCAAAATTTGGTTGAAAGTTGAGTATAGATTCTTGTTTCAGCATAAGAATAGTCCCAGCATGTTTTGGCTATAACTCTTAAAGTAATGAACCAAATTGAATGATTTTGGAGTCATTAGAAACTTAAGACAATGGGGAACATATTTCTAGAAGAAAATAGTATCAGATTTTGTCATTTACTTGATCATATAATGGAATTCCTATTGAATGGAATTTTTGGCTATTGTTTAAGGAAATCAAGGAAAGCAAGAGGAGCAAAGGATGAGGAACCTTTGAGCAAGTCTTTGAGCAAGAATTTCAAGGTGGGTTTCATGTTTATAATAGA
>JANKOE010000004.1:12867963-12878005 GCA_026284465.1 Erythroxylum citrifolium
TGCATCAAGATACACTTGAATCTCATCAACAGTTTCAGAGTTCTGACACTGTCATTCATTGCTTTCTTGTATTTGGCCCTATAATTATAATTGTTTGTGTTAATAAGTGATACTTTTTAAGAATTAATATTAAAGTATAGATTTTACATACATGAACTTGTTTGCATCGGGTATTGACGAAGGTCACACCATCATGTTTCTTGGTGTGAGTGTGAAAAAAGGGTTGGCGTGGTGTAGGCTTCCTGCTCATAGATTTTTCCTGCATCAGAATAAATTGTTATAAGTTAACTACAATTTACAAAAATTTTGGCAGAATTTTCTTTATTTTTATGATATTTACCTCCTATTAGACAAAAAAATTTAATTACCAGACATATATAACATTATTATTCTCCATAATGCACATATATATTCATTTTAAATTTCATACATCAAATTATATATAAATCAAATTTCATACATCAAAGTACAAAAATCAGGATATAAGTGTAAAGTTTTGATACTTACAAGTTGAAGTGTATGCTCTTGGTGGGTCAAAGATCCTCTAGTATGTACAGATAGACTCTTTATGTCTAGTCTTCCACGTCTATTGGCATAATTGGGCTCCTAAATGGATATTTTCTTGAGTGATGCCCAATACTATTGCCAACGACTTCATATTTTTTCAAATATATATGGTGGTCGTACACTATTCTTGTGTATCGAAGCAAGAAAGTCTCTATAACGTGTACGAATACGCCTCTCCTATAGATTATAAATTACAACATTAAAATTTGGATCCCAAAAAGGTATTTCTAAAAAAAGAAAAACATACTATAAATACTTATAAATGACAATATTTATCTAATTAATGTATAAAATCAGATAAAATGAAAAAAGAATAAAGAATATAATTTGTGTACCTCAAACTCCTGATAATAAAAATCCTTTGTCAGTTGAGAGACATTCTTCCATATATAATACTCAAGATCTGTCCTCTCCTTGAACTTGAATGAGATATTGCTTGAGCATGTTCCAAACGAAACCAACCTAATATATAAGTTATTTTAGATCATTTTCAAATCAAAACCTATAACTTCAGTATAAACCTATGGTGTTATCATGTATTACAAAATTTTTAGAATTTTACTTACAAATTGTTGACAATTTTGATGTATGTTCTTCCATCAACTCCCTTAGCTCCAGGCTGGAGGTCGCTTCCTTCATCCACAACGTTTGTTCCTGATATCTCTGTCGATATAGAGGTGGTAGATGGTGTAGAGTTAGTGGATGTTACAAATTAATGGCTCCTCATGTCGTGTCCACTCAAAATAATTTAGAAAAAACCTTTTTCTTAACAAATGGAGATTCACTTCATTAATTAGAAGAAAACAAATATGTTTGCACTTTTTACCTAGGCATCTGATCTCTGGGTCATCCATATATGTAGGTTGAGAACATGCATAGTGACTAAAAACTTCAACTCTCTCAACAAACTTAGGATTAATGAAACTATCTAGTATTAATCGTCTATACATCAAAGATCTATCAACATTACTCATTTTTACAAAACTGTTATTTAAAGAAGTTATTTAATAGTTAGTATCCTTCATTTCCCCTAAGTTTACAGAACATTAATCTTTATTTTACAGAACATCCCCTAAGTTTTTACTGGTCTCTGACCATTTCTCCTTCATATTGAAACCAACCTATCCCACCATATGAGTTTAAGTATTTATGTTCAAATTAATCACCGACAAGTTAATTTCCAAAGTTTGATTTTAAATAAGCACTATGATACGTCACATTGTTTACATCTGTGAATCGAGAAAGCAAGTTTTCGCTGTGACTCCTAAGCTCGTGGAATTTTTCACCGATAAGCTTCATGGGAGCTACATCATAGGTTTCCAGCCTACATACCATCCTAAGGGTTTATTATGCAACAAATTGTCATGCCAATTACATGAATTTCTTATGTTAATACTAAGTTTGAATTAATCACATTGAAGTTCAAGTCTTTTATGTTTGAATTAATCACCTTCAAGTTGATTTCCAAAGTTTGATTTTAACTAAGCACCATGGTACGTGACATTTTTTTATACCTATAAATCACGAAAGTAAGTTCTCGTTGTAACTCCTAGGCTTGTGAAATTCGATAAGCCTTATGGGAGCTACATCACGGGTTTCCAACCTATATACCGTCCTAGGGGTTTATTATGCATTGGATCATCCATGAGAGATCAAACTCATTCCACATATAGTAGATACTTATGTAATTCATACATCTACTCATAAATGATTCAAACAAAATCCAAACATAAATACTTAGACTATTAAAGAAAAACATAAAAACTCATCAATGATTATAAGAATATTCTAAACAACACAAAATCAAAACCTCCTTTGCATTCACACAAAACCCAAACACAAATGCTTGTACTATTAAAGTAAAACATATGGTAGATATTAGTTGGACGACTTACTTTGTTGGCTCCCGAATTCTTTTCTTACTGAATAAGCATGATTTAAATTAATTTTTGAGGTCTTTATTGATTAATTATTTTTTGTTTGGAGTTTAATTGGCATGTCAATTATTGGAGGATTTATTGCTTAGATTGATGGAATTAGAAGTATTAAATATGGAAATTAAGATTAAGTTAGAGTATAGTATGGTGTAAGTTAAATTGAAGAAGTAAGAATGTATAAGGGCAAAATTGGAAGATTACTTAAGGTTAGAAGGCTAAGGCATTACATAGAAGAGCATAATGGACTTTGCTCATGCATTTAGGGTAAAAGTGAAAGAAGTAAATGTAGTCTTGTATTGTAGAGGAGCAAAAATGGTGAATGAAGGAGGAGAAAGGGGAAAAAGAAGAAAAAAGCTAGGGCTAGGAGATTCTTAAAGAATTTGGAGACTTTGAGGCTAAAATAAGTAAGTATGAGCATTAACCCTTCTTGATTGTTGGATGAAGCATATTTAGGGTTAGTTAGAAGTGAGAACAAGGTTGAATGTGGGTAGGAAGTTGTTGATGAATGGTCTATGTTAATGTTTTATTGTTTGGTTAATGATCAATAGTAGATTTGAATTGGTTTGCGAATGATTTTGGGTTGAAATGAAGTAGAAAAGATGGGTTAGTGTTAAGATGGGTTATATTTGAAAGGGGGGAGTGATAAAGTGAAAGTGTAGCAAAAAAATGTCTTTGGAATGGGTTTCTGGAAAGTTCATCGCGGCGAACTTCTGCACAGACATGTTTTGGTATTTTGGGCATAACTTTTTCTGTAGATGTTAAAATTGAGTGATTTTTAATTTGGTGTAAACTAGAGATATAAGGATACAAATTGTATGAAGGAATAAAGTCTAAATTCAGTCTTTAAGAATCTCAAATTTTGGATGGAAGTTGAGCATAGAATTTTGTTTCAGAATAAGATATAGTCCAAATTGTTAAAGTATGACTTTCCGATTTCTAAACCAAATTGAATGAAATTTTAGTTATTGTTTAAGGAAATCAAGTGAGGCAAGAGAGGAAAGAGGAGTAAGAGGACATCCCTAAGCAAGTTTATAAGCAAGGAATTTAAGGTGGGTACATCTTTATAATATAGTAAATAAGCCACTCATTGTTTTCTTCAAATTAAGTTTAATGATTTAAATTGCATCATCAATATTGCCTTAATTGTGTCTTGAATGAATTAAGAAATTGCTACATGTTTGATATGTGAATTTGTGTGATGATTTATGAAAATAATTTCCTTTGAAAAGATCGCATGTTTATGAAATCATGTTTTCAGAAATAGTTTCCAAAATATATCAAGTATATGAAAAGCAAGTGTTCGAAAAAGTGCTATTTTAGGCAACAAGTTTACAAGATATGAAATATGTGTTATGTGGGTTTGTGGTAGTCCCTCAAGAATATCACGCACACGTTGACCAAGTTAAAGGCTTCTCCCGCCTGTTTGCTAGTGACACGGAGCTCCTTCATGGACTCTCTCAAGTTTACGACTACACAGGACCATTATTTGGAAATGTGTAGTGCGTCATGTTTATAGATCTACCCAAACCATTCTGATGTGCTTATATGCTTATGATATGTTAACAAGTTTGATGCATACATGATTTATAATTGCTCATGAATTGTTTGAAAAGTGAGAATTTTGAGAAACAAGTGTTTGGTGATATTTACATGTGAAATTACTATGGTTTCGAAAATGTACAATAGCAATGAGTTCTGAAAATAGTTTTGCTTATTTCTTTATTATAAATCTGTTACTCACGAGCTTTAAGCTCACCCTCTCCCATTCCGTCCCATCTTCAGGTGAGAAGCAAGAGATCGAGTGGTCAGGGGTTACAGCATCACTCCAAATTTGCATACTTTTGTATTTTTTAAATTAGGCCTTTTGGGAATTCAATGCTTTAGTCACATTTCAAGCTTTATTAGTTCGAGTGTATTTTGTATTTTTGGTTAATGAAACAAATGATGTATTTGTGCTTGAAATGCCATTAAAGCTTTGTAAAACTCTTAACTTTTGATATTAATGAAATATGTGTTTGGATTTGTCCATGATAGCTTCATGTTTTCACAAAGTATTTGATTTTGAAAATGAGATTAAGATTTTGAGAACTTGTTTATGGTTAGGTTCATAACCATTTCGTTTTTAGGTTGAATTGATGAATGTGGTTGAAGGATTTTAAGTTTGCATTGGCGTGGTGAGTTCGTCGTGGCGAGACCAATGGGTCGCCACGTCGAAACTAAAATTGTAGGTTTGCCGCGGCGAAAGTTAAATCACTCACCGCGACGTAAAATTCCCTAAGGTTCCAAGGGATTTTCCCATCTATTCGCTGTGGAGAAACTTATGTTTGCTGCGACAAAGCCCGCCTTGCGTCCGAAGGATTTAAATCCTTCTTTAAAAGTTTCCAAATTCTAAGTCTTTCTCCACACTCACTTTTCATGATCTCGTGTCCGATGTTGGGCTCAATGGGGTCCAACATACTTGGATGGATAGACAACCACAAACTACAAATAAAAAGAATGAGGTTGGATGATTAGAGATACTCTAAAAACACAAAATAGGGCTTGCGAAAAAGAAAATTTTGTATTTAATATAATAAACTAGTTCAATAGTTTTGTATTTATATTTGTTGCATACAACATCGTTATTGAGAATAAGAAGAAACCTTTGTTTTTGAAAAAAGTAAAAATTTATTTGAAAATGTGATCTTTGACATTCGTGGATTTATATATCAAATTGTTAAGAAAAAGTGAGGAATGTAAGAAGGATAAAAAGCTTCTAATGGATTGGATATTTAACTCTAAATCAAATTACAGAAGATGTTCAACAAAAGCTAAATAATAGATCATATTTTAGAAGTATATCACATCTAGTTTTTATTTTTAAATTAAACCTATGAATATAGAAGAAGCACTTATTCATGAGACTTAGATTTTGTTTCCTATAAATGAAGACTTGAACTAATCACAATGGCTTGTCAAGTCTTTAGGTTTCAATTTAAACAATGTCCGTACATAAATACTTAGACTATTAAACCAAAACCTAAAAACTCATTAATCATTGTTAAAGGTAAAATTGCAAATAGCAACACAAAATTAATCATATTGTAGACATTACTTAGTTGAACTACTTACCTCGATAGACGGACAATGACAAACTACAAAGAAGACGAATGATGTTGGACAATTCTCGACATTCTTTAACATAAAACACGACTTGTAAGAAAGATAATTCATATATTCATGTATTTTTCAAATTCTACATATGAACAACATAAAATTAAAGGAAAAAATAACAATAATTAGCATATAAAGACATAAAAAGGCATGCAATGTGAACAGCACGATAAATAAGAACAATGAGAATAGGAAGATGGGACCCTTTTAAATTAAAGAGGTTAATAAGAACAAGTTACAGATAGCCCAAGTAAAGTTGAGAAAGAAAAGATTAAGGAAGTTTTGAGATCATAAGTATGAACTAATTTAAAGTCTTGAGATCATAAGTATGAAAAGGAAAAAACTATACTTTGGGCTCAAAAGAGTCTTAAAAGTATTTAGATATGTACATAAGTGATATTGATATGATGAAGAATGAATTATATACTATAAAATCATGTAAGAGTGTCGCTATTATTAGCAATCATAACTTAGGTGAATTAAAGAATAAGAGTAATACATTAAAGAAGGAGGGTAATTCTTTCAAGGACTTATTGTCTAAATTTACCAAGGAAGTGAGAAACTAAAAAGCATGCTAAGATCAAAAAAGAATTCCAATAATAGGTATGAGATTAAATATAATTATGGGCACGCATCCAATTATAATACTACATTTATCAAAGGAAAACATTTTCATATTGAATAACCTTTACCTAAGATGAAAAATAAACATAGTGCATCAATATCTAAGCATACATGTAAATCATATACATATGTTTCACCCATTAGGCCTTACTCTAAAGGCAAGTCTTATACATTCATGTATGGTTAAAAAAATTTGGCATAGAGCTCAATATTATCAGGAAAAGAATAGTTATAAATTCTACGCAAAGACATAAGGTAGCATGCAATCTCATTCACAATCATCTAAGACTCAACATTATTTTAGAAGCAAGAATCATGCTCCTACATATAATAGGCCTTAAACACAATGTCATAGCACACATTTTAGAAGTATTTCACATCTAGTTTCTTATTTTTAAAATTAAACCTATGAATATGGAAGAAGCACTTATTCCTGAAAGTTAGAATCTGTTTCCTATAAATAAAGAATCAAACTAATCTGAGAGATGTAAAGTATGGAATTTAGTACCTAATTAAGAGAGATGTAACTTTGACATTTCAATTTAATTTTAAGACCTAATATCTACTATGGGTATTGCATTTTTATTTTCAATGCCATGAATGTTTTTCCAAGCCATGAATGATTTGTCTCATTTGTTTGCTTTTAGTTCTAAAACTAATAAACTTATACTTAGTTCATCACCATCATTACGACTTTTTTTTCCTAACATATGTTTTAACCTTCTGTTCTTGTTAACAATTAAGATTCGGGAAACCATATATGTACTATGTGTTATAAAAATATAAACATTGTTTCTAAATCTTATCTACATTGTATCTGAATCTACACTGTATCTTATTATATTTAACTTACCATATTAAAACAAAACAAATTTATCCCTTTAAGACTTTCATCGAACACTTTATAAGCATAATAAACTCATCCCTAACTATTAACAAAAACAATGGTACCTTGCATTCTTCACCAACAGCTACATGTTCATAAACAAAATGAGCCACTAACACCTGAAATAATCGTAGAAAACACAAACGAAATCAACCAAAACCGAAAACAAAACCTTCCCTAACAATAACAAGAAGAAAAATGAAAACAAAGTGCAAAGGAGGAATAACTAACCCCGATGGACGAGTAACTGGAGAAACTGACGACGACGATGGTGTATACCCGGAGAACATCAAAAGACAATGACGGCGAGGTTAGAGGGAAAGGCTTTCTAAAAAATTTTCACACGCCAAATGAAACGCAAAAAGGAGGGATCGTCCTACGTTAAAATGTGATAAAGAAACGATGTTTTTCTTCGAATTAAAACAACAACCCGACTTCATTGAACTTACCAATGAAACAAACATTTCGTCAGTAAATTACCGATGGATATAAATTTTGTCGGTATTTTTTGTCAAGAATCATTGGTGCCTATTTTTATGACGACTTTCAATGATCTGTCACTAACTCCCGTGTGCAAAAGTTTCGCCTCCTACTTTACTGATGAAGTTTTTTTTTTGTCGTAAAGCACCTTTTTTCCTAACTATACCGACGGAAAGCATGTTCCATCAATAATGTACTATAGAATTTTTTTCGTCAGTAATTTACAATTTTCTTGTAATGAAATGAGCACTCTCAATTTTGTGTTATCTCATCCTATCTTCGTCTTGCACAAGTGAGAGATGACTCATTTAATGTATTTTTTCTTTTGACAATTATAGCTTACCTTAAACTGATTGAATTGCGGAGGAAGAGATATCAACACCAAATGAATGAGCAAGTCTTTTGATAACTTTATCTTTAGTGACTTTAGTTTTCCTACAAGATGAAGCATTTTGAGTATGTACTCCCTTATACTTCCATTACCATTATACCTTATTGAGACATGTTTCCTTAAACTTACATTTGTCTCTACCTTATTGCTTTTGGCGAAGAGCTTCTCAAAGGTGTCAAGGAACTCTTTGGCATCCATTTCCTCAAACATAGTATCTAGAAATGTCTTTAAGATAACATTCTTCATAATCATAAGACTCACGTGATTAGAGATATCCCATCTCTAGAAAACCCTCCAATCCTTATAAGAGCTTTGATTTGTAAAAGGCATAAGACATGGCTCTCTCAATATGAGGTTTAGATCCATACATCCCAAGGCTATAGTCACCTTATTTTTTCAAGTCGTAAAGTTGCCACCACTAAGCACTAGAATGTTGTTAACCTTGGCAGCAATAGAAGAAGCATAACAATATCAGCTATACAGAGAACAATATATAAAACACAATCAGCTCACATATACATGCAACTATAACCAAGTGATTAATTATATCAATAACATCCCATCTCAATATAATTGGAGTGATATTGAATCTGGACTTGGACAAAGAATTGACTCATAACTTGTTTTCTTAGTGTAGTAACCAAGTATTGATGCCTTTGGGTTGACTTAACACTCACAATAGACACCTAATAACCATCACACGTTTATTATCACATATGCATGTAAGTCGTTGCAAAAAAAATGTTTGTCTTTAAACTGACATATTATCCACGTGAAGAAAAACACGCCCCACCACCTTAATAATTCATAATCAAAAAGTTTTTACAATAGATGTCACTTTGGTAACTATACTACTTCGACCTATCGATGTGAAGAATTAAGTATACGTAATTTTAGCTTTATTTAAGATTAGTCACTAATTATAAGTAGACATGAAATATGCAATACAAATGCACATAAAATAGGCATAATTTATCCATATAAACAAAAACATAACAAATCAAAATTAAGAATTTGTTCCAAATATATTATGCCCAAAAAAAATTATTATATTATTATTATTATGACAATGTACCACAAAATAACAACAACAATAATAATAAAATACACAGACTCATTTAATGTGTATGGAAAAGTCGGTCAAAAAGGAATATTTTCATGAAGAAAGAAATTCTCCATGTCACCAACTCACCACCCTTAAAAAAATTGAAGGCTTTATCAAATTTAAATCATTAAAATAATAATAATAATAACAAATAAAATAAAACCATATGGTCCATGACATTAACAATTAAACTATTGAAAGTCCCAAGCCCTTGAAAAAGCAAATTTATCTCCAAATTCAAATTGAAATGTACGGGCCCCACAGAATAAGTAGAATCGTTGAAATATAAAATGACAAAATCGCCCTAAAATAAAACAACGCACAGATGATGCGTCTTCAATAATTGTGTCCCCATCTTCGACCTTGGAGCATGATTACCAGTTCCTTTTTTATTTTTTTCTCTTGATAAAATTAACATATAGTATTGGAATATAATTTCATCATACAGAACTTCCATGATTATGATTTTAGTTGTATCGAATCAAATTAATAAAATAATTTGAACAGATAAAGCCAAACATGGATTTCACCCTAATTGAACCGTAATTATCACAAACTCATGCATTTTTAATATAAACCATTGTCAAAACTTCAATTAATCGTCATAAAAATATATTCAAACAATTCTAGGTTAGTGACCGGAAACCGATACCAATACAGGTATAAATAGTACCGGTAAAAAAATATCGATCAGTACCGGCCAATTTTGTCGGTACTGACCACTATTAAAGATACCGGTCAAATACTGGCCGGTACCGAAAATTTTAAAAAATTAGGTAACTTTTTTGCAAAATTTTCAAAAATTTTCAAAATTTCTTTCCCTCCCTCCATTTTTTTCAAAGTTTTTAAAATAATAATAAATATTTTATTACTAATAATAATTATCAATTAAATAAAAC
>JANKOE010000004.1:12878105-12890929 GCA_026284465.1 Erythroxylum citrifolium
ATATTTAATAAGCAAATAACAAACATAATTCGTACTAACTTCCTTTAATATTCTAACCCCTAATTTGGGGCGTTACATCCCCTAAGTTTTTACAAGTCTCTGACCATTTCTCCTCCATATTGAAACCAACCTATCTTACCATATGAGTTCAAGTATTTATGATCGAATTAATTAGCTACAAGTTTATTTTCAAAGTTTGATTTTAAATAAGCACTGTGGTATGCGGCATTGTTTACACTTGTAAATCGAGACCACACTTGTAAATCGAGAAAGCAACTTCTCACTATGACTCCTAGGCTCGTGAAATTTTTCACCGATATGCCTCATGGGAATTGCATCACAGGTTTCCAGCCTATATACAGTCATAGGGGTTTATTATACAACGAATTGTCATGTCAATTACTTGAATTTCTTATTTTAATACTAAGTTTGAATTAATCACATTGAAGTTCAAGTCTTTATGTTTGAATTAATCACCTACAAGTTGATTTCCAAAGTTTGATTTTAAATAATTAGTATGGTACATGGCATTGTTTACACCTGTGAATCGAGAAAGCAAGTTCTCGCTATGACTCCTAGGCTCGTGAAATTTTTCACCGATAAGCCTTATGGAAGCTGCATCATGGATTTTCAGCCCATATACCATCCTAGGGGTTTATTATACATTGTATACTATAAAATCATGTAAGAGTGTGGCTATTATTAGGAATCATAACTTAGGTGAATTAAAGCATAAGATTAAGACATTAAAGAAGGAGGCTAATTCTTTCAAGAATTGATTGTCTAAATTCACCAAGGAAGTGAGAAACTAAAAAGCATGCTAAGAGCATAAAAGAATTCGAATAATAGGTATGGGATTACATATAATTATGGGCACGTATCCAGTCATAATACTATATTTATCAAAGGAAAATAGTTTCATATTGAATAACCTTTGCCTAAGATGAAAAATAAACATAGTGCATTAATATCTAAGCATACATGTAAAGGCAAGTCTTATACATTCATGTATGGTTAAAAATTTAGGCATAGAGCTAAATATTATTAGGAAAAGAATAGTTATAAATTCTATTCAAAGATATAAGGTAGCATGCAATCTCATTCACAGTCATCTAGGACTCAACATTATTTTAGAAGCAAGAATCATACTCCCACATATAATAGGCCTTATATTAAACATAATGTCATAGCACACATTTTAGAAGTATATCACATCTAGTTTTTATTTTTAAAATTAATACTATGAATATAGAAGAAGCACTTATTCATGAAAGTTAGAATTTGTTTCCTATAAATGAAGAATCAAACTAATTTGAGCGATGTAAAGTGTGGAATTTAGTACCTAACTAAAAGAGATGTAACTTTGGCATTTCAATTTAATTTTAAGACCTAATATCTACTATAGGTATTGCATTTTTATTTTCAATCCCCAACCCCTAGGTAAGACTATAATTAATATGCAGTATAAACTAATTATAAACCTATAGTATAAACATCTCAAATTCATATCTATCCTTTGTTTTTCCATGTCGTGAATGATTTGCCTCATTTATTTTCTTTTAGTTCTAAAACTAATCAACTTATACTTAATTCACCATCATTATTACGACTTTTTTTCCCTAACATATGTTTTGAGCTTTTGTTATTATTAACAATTAAGATTCGGGAAACCATATATATACTAGTTCAATTATGTAGTTGTTATAAAAGTATAAACATTGTATCTTAATCTTATCCACACTGTATCTGAATCTACACTGTATCTAATTCTATTTAACTTTCCATATTTAAACAAAACAAATTTATCCCTTTAGGCTTTTCATCGAACACTTTATAGACATAATCAGGGGCGGATCTACTATGGGGGCAAGTGGGCCCCCACAGCCCCCAATAAATTTCTTGTAAAAAAAACTAATATTTTAAGTTTTGCCCCCACAAAAAAAATTAAAATTGACTTTCTTTAAAATTTTGCCCCCATAAAAAATTTTAAAAAGAGTCTTGCCTCCACAAAAAAATTAAAATTTATCCCTATTAAAATTTTGCCCCCACTTAAAAAAATTTCTGGATCCGCCCCTGGATATAATAAACTCATCCCTAACTATTAACAACAACACCAGTACCTTGCATTCTTCACCAATAGGAACACTGGAAAGGAGAAATAACTAACCCCGATGGATGACTAATCAGAGAAAGTGACGATGACGACGGTGTATAACCAGAGAACACCAGAAGATGACGACGACGAGGTTAGAGGGAAAGGCTCTCTGAAAATTTTCAAAGATTAGATGAAACGCGAGAAGGAGGGTTCAACATGCGTTAAAATGTGATTAAGAAACGACGTCGTTTGTGGTTAAACCAATGACGTAATTTTCCTTCTAATTAAAACAACAACCCAATGTCGTTGAACTTACCGATGGACAGAAATTTCGTCGGTATTTCTTGTCAAGAATCATTGGCGCTAATTTTTACGACGGCTTTCATTAATTCGTCATTAACTTCCGTTAGCAAAAGTTTCGCCTCCTCCTTTACTGACGGAGTTTTTTTGTTGTTGCAAAGCACCATTTTTTTCGACAATTATACCAATGGAAAGCATGTTCTGTTGGTAATGTACTACGGAATTTTTTCCGTCGATAAATTTTCGTCAGTAATTTACAATTTTCTTGTAGTGATTACATAAAACAGTCTTTATTAAATGAATAAAGCCATTAATTAATTACAACATTGATTAGTTAACAAGCATGAACCGACAAGAAGTTCTCTGCCTGCTTCAAATTGATGTCAAGCCTTAATTAGCTGTTCAAAGAAGCGACCATAATAAAGAAGATCTCTTGTAAAAGGGAGCTGCCATGGATAAATATGCCAGAACGATAAGCTTCTATCAAACTTATGATAGAAATGTGGACGCATGATTTATTGATTGATACCTACACAATTGGGTGAAGAATTAGCAAGAGCCAAGACGTTATAAGCAACAATATTTAATATTAATAGCAGCTTGGTGGGATCACCTTCCAATTGTATGTCTTTAATTATGTTTAATTTACTGCTCCATCCTAACTAAACCAACCATCCTAGGCACACCAAATCTCTCCGGATTCTTTTCCTTACAAAGAGCAGAGGGTTAGAACCCGACCAAATCTTTGATTTGTTAGCATACAAAAGTTGGGAGACTTTCCATGTTTCAATATTAGATTATAGTAGTTAATTAATCAGCCAATACATATGGTTTGACAGTTAACTTAGTTAAACACCAGCTTCTCCACACACTAAAAAATATATTTTTGATTGTTACAGTACTGAACCTCCCAAAATATTATTCTTCTTATGCTTCGTTGATTTGGTAATTATCAAATCCTAAACTTGTTCAATCGGTGAGGTTTTTTAGCAAGACCTTATAAGATTAGAAGCATATCTTATAAGCTAATTAGATGAAAAACGGAATAAGACCCCTTTGTTGTCATTCTTTCTTTGTGTAGTTTGCTTCCGCACTGAGTCAATACTTTCTAGGTGAAGACGATAAGGATCCGTGACTAATGGCCACCCAACGGCTAAATAGTAGAAAGATTAGTAGAAGGGTTTGGTTTGAAAATTGAGCTCTTTTCATTAGTTAAATCTAAAGATGCCAACGGTTAGCTCCAATCAACATCCCTGAATCTGACCCCACAACCTCTAGCTGAGATGTTGCAGTTATATAATAAGTCAATCATTGGTATTTTTTTAAAGCACTTCTTAAAGTATGTACATGTAACTACTTAATTGCAAGTGTTCCTTGTGAACTTCTATTAATTGACCAGAATCGATAGTGTGTGGGCATAAGACATTTTGCTCTGATTTTATCTGCTTAAACAATTATCAAACATTTGCTTCCACCAATTAATTTAGCTCAAACAAACACGTACCGTGGCTTTGCCGGTTCTATTGGTTGGTGCATGTGCCGACCGTAGCCCATTGGTGTTTCTTTTTCTCCTCCCGCTCAAGTGTGATGGTATTGAATTTTTAATATAGGCAGAGTGTAGACAGTTATCACTTGAAATATACGTAGCAGTAACTGGGCTGGGCTGTTAAGACTAGACATTCAGACGGACAACCGAGAAATTAAGAATCCGGGCCAAACCTGCTCTGATATTATATTAAATTTTTAAATATGGGCAAACTGTAGAGTCCATTATCAAGAATTGGGCTTGGGTCAACTATTGTCCAAAGCTGACCCTTATCACTTATAAACCTTTTAACATTTTCATGTCTAGACAATATGAAACACTATAACAGGTGGCTATTTCTTAATGTAAGATTTGGAAGACGTTTTGAAAATACAGAAAAGTGATGTAATGTACATC
The DNA here is from genome assembly GCA_026284465.1 of Erythroxylum citrifolium. Lineage (NCBI taxonomy): Eukaryota > Viridiplantae > Streptophyta > Magnoliopsida > Malpighiales > Erythroxylaceae > Erythroxylum > Erythroxylum citrifolium. The sequence continues at coordinate 12,882,443 of JANKOE010000004.1, forward strand.
ATTTTCTTAGCGCTTTCATGATGTGTGAAAGACAATAATGCAAGTGCATGTTTCTGTTGCCGACGAGCAATATTAGTAGAAACTTGAGGGTTGCATAATTGACACCCCGTTAGGTCACCAATGAATGTGAGGATGATTGAATTTAGGCTCCAGTACGTTTAATTACTTCTCTTTCAATTTGTTAATTGTTTTTTTTTATATTAATAGAATTACGATCATTGATTTTTAAACGTGTACCAAAAAAATCATTGTATATACATAATAGTTAATAAATTATACAGTGTAAATAGGTTATTTAATAAATTAATAAGTTATAATTAAGAAATAATATTGAATCAAATATTTCTTTTAAATTTTTAAGTGAGATGCAATCTCTTATCGCAACTTAAATTTGTAATATTTTAAATTAGAAATTTATTTACAAACTTGATTATATATAATCTTCTAAAATGTTTTTTTAAAATATTATACTCTTTTCTAAACAATAAATACTTATTAAAATATAGACTGAATCGAACTCATGTTTAAATAGAAATTGATAAGCTCATGAAAAATCAAATTGTCCTTTTTAATTAATTATTTATATGTTATGCAAATTTTAAGTTATCTTTCAATACTAATGAGATAATAGATTTTTTTAATATTTTAAAAATCGGACCAAAAGTTAAACTAGTAAGATAAGATATTTAAGATTTGAAAAGTTCAATTAGTATTAAACTATTATAAAATCAGTTAAATATTGAATAAAATTTAAAAAATAAATATGATTAAAGAAAAATGTCCTTATTCATTGAAAACTTTAAAGTTTAATTGAAAAGGAAATTGTTAAATGAAAATTAATTGATTTATTTTTATTTACAAAAATTGATTATTTTATAAAAATCACCAATTAATTAATGCACTAATCGGCTTTTAACAAAACAAATTATTAAAATACATCGATCTGAAATTTAAAAATCAAATAAAAAAGAAAGTTCGCTCAATATTTTTATAATTAAACTGATCGACTGTTCGAATTTTTAATCATTAAATTTTTTATTACAACTAATAGTTTTTAAGTGTGTATTAACTAATCTCATATACACATGATAATTCTAAATTATGTACTCTAAATAAGTTATTTGATAAATTATTAATTTAAATTAAAAGATAAGTTTAATTTAAATAATTGTTTAAAATTCAAACTGTTAGAAGTCAATAACACAGAGACACCCTTTTTACGCTTACGTTCTTCGATTACAAGTTTATATCATGACAAGTAAAAGCAAACTCTGAACCCAACAACATGCATTTATCAATTTTAAGATGAAAATGATAGCATTAGGCATTTGTAATCTGTAACATTTGCACTCTTTTAAATATGAAATAGTACGTCTAATGTTATATAATAAAGAAAACATATAATAATAATGTAAAATTCACAGGTGCAGGAACACCGTACAACTGCCGTCTGTGCAAATGGGGCCTGACATCTCGGGGCATGCTGTGTAAACGTGGCTGGACTCCAATGGTTTGACCGGCATAGCTGGACTACACTACCATACCATGCATTCACTCACTGCCTTCTGAAATCTCTGACGGTTTCTGATTATGGGTGCTCTCTGGATTTCCCGGTTCGTACCCACAGCTTTCCTCTTTTCCCTTACAGATGTACTGTTGGATTTTATTTTCATTGCTAACATGTTAAATGTGGGCTATGTGACAAAATGAGTCAGATGGGTCCATAGATTCTGCGGGACCTGGACAAAGTCGTCCTTTAGTTCATTTATATTTGCAGATGAAATTTGGGGCTCTCATATCATCTCATGTCTTGTCTCTGGTCATGTCCAAAATGGTAACTGAACTGTGCATCTAAATTATATTTAATTTACAGCCTTACCTTTTATTTTTGTATTTTCTGACACGCTCTGCTTTATGTAATTGCGACGAACGTCGGTGCCGTGCCAATAATTGTGGTGACGATTTCGAACGACAAGATGCGTCCTTCTGGTAGTTATTCTCTTTTAGTTGGCTTTTATAAAACAAATTGGGGGTAAATAAAAGTGATTACATAGAAGTGCAAATTGCAACCCCTTGGAACCTTTGGCAACATGAAAGCTTGGGAAGTAAAAGAAAATTAAAGACAATTTTTTTAAACAAAATTTTATTGACTGATGAAAATATAAAAACTCTAAGCCCTTTTATATAATGAGATGCTTAGTCTAACTAGGAAATCTTTCCTAATAAGAAAACTAATAAATAAAAATTATATTTTAAATAAAATTATAAAAAAAGTATTATTTAATATGTTCTTACATCAGCCTCAGTTTTGTGTCGCCGTCGCTCAGACACGAGACATTGAAGAACGCTTGGTTCAAAGCAGTGAAATTTCGGAGCAAGTGTAAATGAGCATGATTCACTGGCTTCGGCAACGAGGCAAGAAGTAAACCAGATTTAACGCATTCAACCACACATGGGTGTACAGGGACGCTTTTTGACAATGATTAAGAAAGTTGTTCCTTCTATACTATACTAGAACAATTTCCATTAATTCCATATTTCCTTGCAGTGGCATACACGTAAATGCCTTTAATATACTACCAAAATATAGATTAATGTTAATTAACCAACAAATAGAAGGCAAAGTTAAGTGCTGGGAGGAGGAAGAGCTTAATCTCCCCACAGTTGTATTTGTTTGTGAACAAATTTACAGGAATCATTTTATATGGTCTATCGGTCATAAGAATTGATGACATTTTGTTTTTACTCGTCTTACTAAAACACATTACTAACTAAACAGCAGGAACCAAAAAAACAACACAACAAACAAAAAACTAAAAAGAGCCAAATAGAAAAACGTGATGGTTGGGGGACGCAATCGTCAGTCATTGGGATACAAGACAAGGACAGCTGGTTCTTTCCTTCCACACACAACTCTCAATCAATTCTTTATCTTTTTTTCATTTCAGATTTAAATAACAATACTAAATATTTTTATTTCCTAATCTCAGAATTAATTTACAGTTACTCCTTTTTTTTTTAACTTTTTAACCGTGGGTATAGTCTTAACTTGATTAATAATCTGTTCCGTTGATTTCTATGGCGTATCTACTGGTAATCGCTAACAAGCAAGAGATAGTAATTACTCTCTCTCTCTCTGTCTAGTCTCTTAGCTTCTTGTAATTGTGTTGCGATTACTAAAGAATGGGATGTGAGGGAGAGAAGAAATGAGGAGGGCGTAGAGGACTCGGCGGCGCAAGGTAGCTCCCGGGGCCCAATATCTGTGCTGCTCTGCTTAGGTTTCTAATGGATTCTTATACTTTCTCTCTCATGGAACCTCGCTTTGTTCTCACGGCATAACCACTTTGAAGAAGAGCAAAAGATCGATTCCAACTCTTCCTTTTACTTTATTGGCAACCCTAAAACCGACGTCTGCGATCCTTCTTTGGTCCACGTAGCGATTACTCTCGACTACGAGTATCTCCGCGGCTCAATCGCTGCAGTCCACTCCATTATGCAACATTCCAAGTGTCCGGAGAACATTTTCTTTCATTTCTTGGTTTCTGAGATGAAGATGGACTCCATAGTGAGGTCTACGTTCCCTAAATTAAAGTTCAAGGTATATTATTTTGACCCGGAGATTGTCAAAAACCTAATCTCGACTTCCGTCAGGCAAGCTCTTGAACAGCCGCTAAATTACGCAAGGAACTACTTGGCGGATCTGCTAGAGCCGTGCGTAGGTAGAGTCATCTACTTGGACTCCGATTTAGTGGTAGTTGATGATATCACGCAGCTGTGGTCTACGGACTTGAGTTCGAGAACAATTGGAGCGCCAGAGTACTGTCACGCCAACTTCACGAAGTATTTCACGGGGAGGTTTTGGACAGATAGAAGGTTCTCGAGCGTATTTCAGGGACGGAGGCCGTGTTACTTCAACACGGGAGTTATGGTGATAGATCTGATTAGGTGGAGGCGGGGCGGGTACACGAAGCGGATCGAGAGGTGGATGGAGATCCAAAAGACTGAACGGATCTATGAGCTGGGCTCACTGCCGCCGTTCCTTTTGGTTTTTGCGGGACACGTGGCGCCCATCGAGCATAGGTGGAACCAACACGGGTTAGGTGGTGATAATGTAAATGGGAGTTGTCGGAACCTGCATTCTGGTCCAGTTAGTTTGCTACATTGGTCCGGTTCGGGCAAACCATGGCTCAGGCTGGACTCCCGGAGGCCATGCCCTCTCGATGCTATTTGGGCACCATATGATTTGTACGGTCACACTCTTTGATGATGGCGTTATAGGGCACTGGTAAATTCCCCGTTCAGGATTGTTTTTGCCTCACATTTTTTTTTCAATTTCTCATTTTCCTTAACTTTGTTAGTAAAATTTTTATTCGGTTTTAATTTTTTCTCTCTTTAATATGGAATTATTGTGGGACTATCTGTATCTTAGCTATGTGATTCTCTCTGTTTATGGAAAATAAAACAAGAAAAGAGAAGGAACATTCAATTCGTTATTAATTCTTAAAATAGTCCGTTTCTTTGAATCGGCATTTTAGTTGCAGTTGAAACTAAATAAAGAGAACTGCTCTGAACCATGTTGGAGGAGAAGAGATTGGCTTTGGGCGTTGAAGTGGGAATACAATTTTAATTCATTTATTTTTGCTACTGCAAATTGCAATTTTGGTGAATTGAAAATCCCTTTTAGAATAGTATATTACTTTTCTGCATTCAGTCCTAACGGGTTGGCTATTTGGAAGAAGAAAAGGTTAGATCTTAATTAGGATAGGGAAGTTCTCTTATCCGCTACTTTTAGCAGTTTATTTAACAAGGTAAGTGGTAGTATAATTTGTTAAACGAAGGGTACTGAAGTATTAAAAAAGGTTAATGAATGATGATGAGTCATATATTACATGCATGTATACGATGTTGTAGGTGCAGTGCAATGAGCAGAAGGTGGGAGGAATTTGAGGAGGGCATGTGATGTGAGCGAGCTATGTACCTAGTTGGCTGGCTGTCCATTTTGTGTACTCGACGAAAAGGATAGAATTCAATTCACTTTGAGCATGGCTTGAGGAACGAGGAGGAGCTTAAATATGGGCATTGGATTAATCCAAGTAACAAAAAGGTTAACCTACACGGACGGTGTTATGCTCTCTGACCGGCGGAAAAATTGTGAACTAACCTGCCTTTTCACGCTTTGGTGGCAGTCTCTTGTTCTCTTTCCCATCTTATTTGTATGTTCTTTTGCCATAAAAAACTCCCCAAAATTAGTTATAGTCCATCGATGTAGCTAATGTCATGTTAAATTGTCGCATCGGACACATATGTCATCGTTGCGTAGGAATTTGCCAAAATAGGGAACAGGGGACCGATTCCTTTTGCCCTGCCTTCACACGTGGCCAGTTGCTTAAGCTCTCCTGGAATCAACTCTTAACATGTGGCTTTTTAGCCTAAGACGGGATTTGGAATTTTACAAAGTGATTTATCGAACACACTTTAAGAAAACTATATATATACATGTATATTGGTCTTTCTCGTCGTTGCCAGCTGTACCGTACTACAAACTGTGGTATTAATATAACAGGGAAAATTGATTGCGACTTCACAACAGACGCTTTGGAGGGTGGTGAATATCATAATTGGGTCAGTCAATCCGACCTTGACAGCTTTTCGCTAATATAATCACCGTTTACCTTCTAATGATTTGGTGGGATTAGATTTGTTATAGAAGGAGGCGTGAAAGGCTTAATCTGCTATTCATGTGGATGGAATTCAGCCCAGCCCCAGATTCTATCTTCATTACATCTCTGCACGTGAAAACTGTGGCAGTGAAACTTGTAACGTTTCAAGAGTTCTAGATTTTTTAGGGGGGGTCTGACAAAAGGTCGTGGTCAGTCCCCTGTAAGGGTATGGCTTTCAACTCCTTCGTTTATCCTCTAATTTAATAAGACTAATATAAGCCATATACTGCTTGGAGAAAACAAAGCAAAACTCCCCACTTTGGTATATATATACAAGAAAAAGTTGGAGCCAAAAGATGCCTACGAAATTCTCAGGATGACAGCAACCTGAATTAGCAAGAAATGGCATAGTTGCCGACAGTTCTTAGGATATGGTAGAATCATTTTCTCTTCCTACTTACTTGATCATCTTCTATTTCTCCTCTCATTCCTGACATCTAATTCTTTTGTCGCTATTATCACATATCATATCATATCAATTGTCATTTACCAGGTAGCATGTTAATGAAGTGGGCCAATTATAATTGTTGAGGTATGTTGGAGACAAGTCCTTAAATTCCAGAATTTCAGCTACAGTGCTACACTACCATTTTTTACGAACATGATATGTTGTTTCATATTCCTTTCCCGGTAGTCTGAAAACAAGTAAGGCCAGAGTCGCATGTGAAGAAAGGAACAAAAGGGGAAAAGGAGGAAGAAGAACACATGAAACTTGAATAAAGAGTCATCGAGACTTTTTATATAAGCCCTTTACAGCTAGAAACAGCCATTTGGGTTTTGATATGGGGAGGAAAATACCACTAATTGTTCCTTGGCCCACCACCTCCATTCGGTACTCCCACGTGTACTTACATGTTACGGCTGTCTTTCACATTCTAAGCTCTGCTGGCCTAAGCTTAAGGCCACAACTCACAAGCAGGCTATCATATCCTTCCAAGTGGGACACGGCATTTTGTAGGCATAAAATCTCTGTTAAGTCTGTTCCAACTTTGTAATATAAATAAAATGACATCTTTTGAAGCAAAAATAGGTTTATAAAAACGAGTCCAGATTTTTTTTTTCTAATATTATGGTGTCTTATTGTGTTTAATAAATCTCAACTATTTATTTATGTAGGGTTCCGAATAGGGCCCACGTAGGTTTCGCAAAATAAATGACTGAGATTTTATGAGACAAAGAAGATCTGGTTTCTATAAAAACTGAGTATCTAACCACATTTTGTACCGAAAATCTTGAGGGAACACTATGAAATCTGCTTGAATGTGTAGGTGCTATTGGTAGGTGCCACTGTACAATATCACTTTTCTTACGCAGGATTAGGTCGTAGGCAATGAACCTGTACGTGACACCCCTTCTTGATGAAAGTTCCTCCAGGTTTCTTTTTCACCTCATTCGTTTTATGTATCAATCATTTAACAGTCGCCATTAGAGCAGCTCTCAGCAGAAATTGACATTAGGTGGGATGCTCCAAACATACTTGCAATTATGTGGGGTTTGGCAGTAGGGACTAGTGGGAAATATAGTAAATGCATATGCTAATCTCAGCACTTATCCTCCGCTTAGATCGTGATCATAGGGCCACTCTACAACGCTACTTAGCAAAAACGTAACTTCAACTACGGGGTTATTCACCACTTGGTGTCGGTAGCCAAAACTTGCACATTAGAGGTTTATGTGCGGAGATACGCCAACTTCAATGAGTTCGACTGTCTACCTTATTACGTGAGAGCAACAACAAATCCCTTCCGAACACACAGAAAAGTTGTGGGCGTTATGATCAACCTATTTGCATAATTAGAGGTTAAAAAATGAGATGCGGCTCTAAGGGGTGATTCAACTGCTGATACCATAAAGACTACCTATTTTACTATGCAAACAGAATCTAGTTAGGAAGAAAATTTCACAAGTCAGATGAAACATACGCTTATAAGAACAGGAATAGCAGACAAAAGCTAACGCAGGGAAAGGAACTTTCCCTATAAAAGTTATTTCCCAAAAAGATTGGACAAGAAGCCGCATTATTATCGGTTGACAACTTAATGAAAAGAGTATCACTGGCGAATTTAATTGAAAATGGTTGGGAAAAGTAAGAACAGCACTAGTGCATGCTATAGTGGAACTCTGATTGGAGTTTCTTTATCGACAAAAATGTTTCTTTCTGAAAGTGAGAGGTCAATATGCTAAGCCGGGCCGGGCCACTTCTGACCCTGCATACGGCCCAATGGATCAGCCCGTGGCCCGGCTCACTATATATATTCTTATTAAATAAATGTAAAAAACGATGTAAGTGAAGTATCAATGGATCAGGTCGGGGCCGGGCTACTTCTGACCCTACCCGCAACCCAACGAATCGAAATGAGTCAATCCACCATATATATATTTATAAGAAAAACGTAAAAAATAATATCATTTTTGACAAAACAACGTCGTCTTTAAAATAACGGTCGAATTACGAGTCGTTTTGACAAAACAACATCGTTTTTAAAGTAACAATCGGATCACTGGTTGTTTTTAAAATAATGGTCGAATGATGAACCGCTCTAGCCTGCGTCATTTTTAACAAAACATCGGCGTTTTTTAAATAGAGATCAGATCATAGACCGCCGTAGTCCGACCTGACCTTTTTGACATTCCTATCTAAAAGCTAAGGCAAATCACATAAAACAGCCCCTGTGATACACTTGATTATTCATTTTAGCCTCTGTGCTTTTAATTCGTTCACCTTAGCCCCTGTGTTTTTTATTCTCATTCAAGATATCCCAATTGG
>JANKOE010000004.1:13155744-13166781 GCA_026284465.1 Erythroxylum citrifolium
AATACCGGCCGGTACGGACGAAATTGGCCGGTACCGACCGGTATTTGACCCCGGTACACCTTACCCCGTACCGGTACCGGTACACGACCGGTACGGTACGAGCCGGTACGGTACAAAATTTAAAACATTGATTCTTACTTCATCACCGTAGGAATTAAGACACTTGGGATCCAATCAATGTCAAGATTAGACCTCAATCTGTTGAGATTAAAAAGTTGAAAGAGAAATCAAATCAAAGTACAGAGAATGAACTTGACCCAAGTGCGAGATCAAAAAAGGGAAGCACTAACACCCACTCTGACCCAGGTAAACGTCAATCCAGCAGCAAGTGATCGCCGAGAGCGTGCGTGACAACCACTCTCCATCCTGAAACACTGTTTCAAGGGACCCACCTGATTGTGGGACGCACGCGCCGTGGGTAGCTTCTAGAGAAAGGAAAGCGGTTGATGGACTTGGACGCGGGAGGTTCGGAGGGAGGTTAGGAGAAGTAGGTGTCTGTGTCTGTGTGTGAGAGAGACTTATATCATATGTGCGTAGAGACGAGTATAAAGCAAAGAGACTTGCTTAAAAAGAGAAAAGTGAAAGGGAAATGGAGACCGTGAAGGTGTAATGAATTAAGAAGATCAATCACCGCCAACACATACTACACAAAATATCATCACTCTTTCTCTTTCTATCTTTAGCTTCTTCCTCATCTCCACCATTGTCGTTTGAATGGCGGGGGTGGAGGAGGGAGCATTGTCGTTTTCGGTGGCGGCAGTGCTGGAGGATGTGCTGCAACAGCACGGCGGCATCATTATTACGCACGGAGATCTCGATTTGGAATCTAGAAAAGCTGAAGAAGCTGGTGCTCTGTTTTTTGCTTTCGTTTCTTGATCCTGATTCTGAGTCATGAATTTCATTTAAGAATTATTGATCTTGTGCTTAAACTTAATTGTAGCGTCGAGGAGATACGAAGCAGCCGGGTGGTTGAGAAAGATGGTCGGAGTAGTGGCCGCTAAAGATTTGCCAGCCGAGCCTTCCGAGGATGAGTTCAGGCTTGGATTGAGAAGTGGGATTATCCTATGCAATGCTCTTAATAAGGTTCAACCCGGAGCTGTCCCCAAGGTGAATATATATATGTACACACTAGTATCACACCAATTCTGGAAATCGCAACTGAGTCTGCAATTGTAGTCGTGGACCACAAAATTTAGAACCTGCACATTTAGAGGGTATTTAAAGAGATTAATTGGTTTCAGGTGGTTGAAAGTCCATGTGATGCGGCACTTATCCCGGATGGAGCAGCATTGTCAGCATTTCAGTACTTTGAGAACGTACGGAATTTCCTTGTGGCTGTTCAGGAGATGGGAATTCCTACTTTCGAAGCTTCTGATCTTGAACAAGTATGTCTTGCAATTCCTCTAAACGAAATTTTGCCTTTTGAACTCTTATCCCAGATTTTGCTTGGAATTTGGATACATTTGTAGCGGAGAAGTTATCAGTCTGAACTCGATTGTATGTTTTGTTGTCCTCTTTCCACGAAAAATTTCAGGGAGGAAAATCTGTAAGAGTTGTGAACAGTGTTTTGGCACTCAAATCCTATTCTGAATGGAAGCACAGTGGTGGAAATGGAATATGGAAATTTGGGGGAACCGTGAAACCTACCATGTCCACAAAAGCATTCGCAAGGAAAAATGCAGAACCATTCATGAATTCTCTGTCAAGGAACTCATCAATGAATGAGAAATCATTGGACGCCCCGTGCGCTGAGCTCGACTCCAAGAAAATGGTAAATGTGCTTTAAAAAGTTCTGCCCCACATAGACATAAGTGACAAATACTAAGTTTAAAATCTTTATAATCTTCGCAGTCCAGTGATTCCATGAATATGCTTGTTCGAGCTCTGTTGGTACACAAGAAGCCGGACGAAGTTGCAAAGGTAGGAGATTATGCACCCGTTATATTTCCTAACATTATGAATTGCAACAAATCAAGATAGGGTAATTAAGAGTTTGTATAGTACCAAGCTCCATTACTATCCTAAATTAGCTTTTGAGCAATTTGACAAAATAAGTTTTTCATTTTCTAAAACAAAAAATCAGAATATCATTAGAATTTGTCTCATCCCCACTCCCTAATGAAGATGTTTGCATTGCGTTGCAACTCCATAGTTCTTATATTTTAGTATGACCAAGTGTTACAGCAAATCTTATTCGTGCTTTGCCGTTATGCCTTTTTCCGCTTGCAATAGTTGGTAGAATCGGTTCTAAGCAAGCTTGTTGAGGAGTTTGAACATCGGATTGCAAGCAACTATGATATGGTATGCTGAAATTTAGCTTTTCTATTCATAAGAGAATGAGCTTCACCAACATCCAAATCATTTTGTGTTTATGCTGTAATTTGTAGCTGAAGGCGACACCTAAAAACAACACTACTTCACAGGGCTGTAAGTTTTCCTTCAAAACTGCATTCACAAATAAAAAGGTAGCTCTTAATCTAGAACTGAGAATAGCATAATTCTATATCAAAAGCTGCAAATCTGATAATATCACCTCAATTTTTATACATACTATTGTCTTCGGGTTTTGATTTATGAAGAGTGAAGAAATGGACAATAAAATGATCAAGAAAGAAGAATCTTGTCGCACAAAAAAAGACGAGGAACTACAAAACCGAACCTTGAAACAACAGATAATCTTTGATCAACAACAAAAAGATGTTCAGGTCTGTACTTTCCTCTATTTCTCCTGTTTTTCTATCAGCAACATGATTATATGTCAATTGTCCTTCTTTTACAGGAATTAAAACATTCAATTCATGCAACAAAAGATGGTATGCAGTTTATGCAAATGAAATTTCATGAGGAATTCAACAATCTTGGTAAGTTTTTGTGATATGAATTATTTATTTTTATCGCTCTGCACATTTTTTTTTCTCGGTGGATTTTCAGTGTATGAAATGGGAAGGGAATTAAAAAATACGTCTACTACTTTCTGCACAGGACTGCACATTCAAGGACTAGCTCATGCAGCTTCTGGTTACCATAAGGTTCTCGAGGAAAATCGCAAGCTTTATAATCAGGTGCAGGACCTGAAGGGTAGGCAACTACTAGCCAAAAACATTATCTGCAACATATTTCTGTGATTTTTGAACTTCAACACTTTGCTTCTTTTGAACAGGTAGTATTCGGGTTTATTGTCGAGTGCGGCCATTTTTATCCGGACAATCAAACTTTCCAAGTACAGTGGAAAATATAGAAGAAGGAACTATTTCTATTAACTCCCCATCGAGATATGGGAAAGGATACAAGTCCTTTAACTTCAACAAAGTTTTTGGTCCAACTGCAACACAAGGTAGGCCATAATTTCTTCGAAAGTAAGGTTTGGCATCAATACAATATTGCGATTGTATGGATTTTTACAAATTTCATTCATTAAATTGCAGCGGAGGTCTTCTCTGACATGCAGCCCCTGGTTCGATCAGTTTTGGATGGATACAATGTTTGTATTTTTGCATACGGTCAAACTGGATCTGGAAAGACATACACTATGGTAAGAATTTAAGATACGCGACAAATATTATAATCGGTTCTGCTATGAAATCTATTGGTTGCAATATAACTTGTCAAAACTTTTGTTAACCTTGGTTCTCATTCTTCCAGACAGGACCCAAGGAGCTTACGGAGAAAAGCCTTGGTGTAAATTATAGGGCATTGAGTGATTTATTTCTTCTAACGAAGGAAAGGAAGAACGCGTTCTGCTATAATGTTGCAGTTCAAATGATCGAGATTTACAATGAGCAAGTCAGGGATCTCCTAGTCAATGATGGAAGCAACAGAAGATATCCTTTAAAACTGTGCAATTACAGTTATGCAAACTTTAAAGACCTTGATTTCATTCTGTTTTAAACGTTTAATTGATAACTATAACAATAATTTGAAACTTTATTTGGACTTATGAATTGCGTATACGGAAGTCATACTCAACACAATAACACGTTAGAAATCCGCAATAGTTCTCAAACTGGTCTCAACGTACCGGATGCCAACCTGATTCCAGTGTCATCAACATCAGACGTTATTGAACTGATGAATCTTGGACACAGAAATCGTGCGGTTGGTGCTACAGCATTGAATGATCGAAGCAGTCGCTCCCATAGGTGGGTTATTTTCCTACGTGTGCCTTCTTCCACAATTATATTGTAATGCCTTCTAGTAACTTATAATCTTCATGAAATTGTAGCTGTTTGACTGTTCATGTTCAAGGAAAAGACCTGACATCCGGAACTATTCTTCGTGGCTGTATGCATTTGGTTGATTTGGCGGGTAGTGAGAGGGTAGACAAATCTGAAGCGAGAGGAGATAGGCTTAAAGAAGCACAACATATTAACAAATCCCTATCTGCTCTAGGCGATGTCATTGCATCTCTTGCACAAAAGAATCCACATGTCCCTTACAGAAACAGCAAACTTACGCAGCTACTACAAGACTCACTTGGTGAGGTCCATATTGCTCACTTTATCTCGGATTTTCTTTATCATATTTTTTTGGGTAATGATCACCTATTGTTTTGCTGTCCTTATTTCAGGAGGGCAAGCCAAGACACTGATGTTTGTTCACATAGGCCCTGAGCCCGATGCCATTGGTGAAACAATCAGTACACTCAAATTTGCAGAGAGGGTAGCCACTGTTGAACTTGGTGCTGCTCGAGTGAATAAAGATACTGCAGATGTTAAAGAACTCAAAGAACAAGTCGGTGCCTCTGTCTCTATGCTTTAACCCTTGATAATCCCTTGTCTCAATATTAACCTTCTATTTGACATCCTCGATACTAAAAGTTGATGTAATTCTTTTTCTTTCTTTATCTTCACCTCCAGATTGCAAGCCTTAAGGCAGCATTGGCCAAGCAAGAGGGTGAGCCAGAATGCCTTCAACGTTCTGCGTCTGGCAACTACGAAAGATATAGAAGGAAAGAAAGTGACTCGTCACCTTTGAATCCTAAACAGCAGTTTGGAGACTTCAATGACAGCAATGGCTTCAGGCAACCGATGGGTCATCTAGGCAACATAGCGGTGAATATTGTCTCACTTTAATCATTTGGCAGGATTCTTTTCCCAGAAGCTTTCTGGTTAATGCGATCGAGCATTTGCAGAACGTCATTAGCACTTTTAATACATCTCTAGATTCCCTTGCAAGAATATCGCTGATTATTACAATTCTCTCTGCAGAAATTCTTCATATAAGTGCAAATACCTAATTATCTTGGATCATCCTCCCCATTGTTTAAAGTTTTTCTTTGAATTCTCTGAAGGTTCATTCAAACTCTAAGCTGCGTCAAAAGAGGCAAAGTCTTGATCTTGATGAGCTGTTAGCTAATTCACCTCCATGGCCTCCGGTTATTAGTCCTAGCCAAACTTATGGGGAGGATGAAAGGGAAATGGGATCTGGTGAATGGGTGGATAAAGTGATGGTGAACAAACAAGAAGCTGTAAACAGAGTTCAAAGCTCTCCGCGATGCAGGGAAGCAGACAATGGCCATTTGCCTAATGTCTTATACCAAAAGTATCTGTCAGATTCTGCCAAAAATTTTCCCGACCAATCCTATATCATGCCCACGGATAGCAACCCTTTCAACTTTGCTACAACCGACGATGTGGATGATAATCTTGATGCTGTCACCAGCGACTTATCTGAACCTGATCTGTTTTGGCAATTTAATCAGTCCAAACTTACCAGCTTAACCAATGGAATTGAGTCGAAGACCAAAATGTCACTCTCAAAAGCAGCAAAACATGCAGATCTAAGGTGCGATTTTGATTATTATTTTGGTATGATTTTGCATGCTGATGACTATTTGATAAGTGCTTTTAAACATTTTCCCTGAAAAAGCTTCCAACTTTTGCAGCAAGAACTTGAACTCAACGCTAGGCCCTTCACCGTCAAGGAAGTCACCAAAAGGAGTTGGAGCTACCTTGCAGAGGGGTGGAATGCATCCTCCTCTTGCTGATGGGAAGCGCAAAACCGGTAGCAGAAAGTAGGAATTTTCTCTAGCCACGTTAAGGAAAGAGGTTTCAGATTCTTTTGTTTTTTGGCTTATGTATGCATCCTTTTTTCTTTTTTCTTTTTGAGAGATATGGTGTTGTTTTTTATTTCTTATTTTTTTAAAGTTTAATGTTTAAAAAATGTAAATTGAGCAATAATTCCAATTGCTTGTTGAATAGATGTGACCTGACTCGCAAGTTGCCTGGTTTTTGACGGTGCATGTTCTGGTTACTTGTTTTATGCTACTGTAGAAATTCCCAATTCTCTCAATCTAAACTTACCAGCTTAACCAAGATTAGTATCTTGACATTTAGCTAATCACTTGTTCTTTTCTTAAACATTGCCATCGGACGATAAATTAGACTGGTTATCAAATTTCGAACAACGAGCGATGGAGAGACTTGAGGGAGAGCGCTTGAGCCACTGGAGCGACGGAGCCACTGACATCTAGCAACATACCGAGCGAAACATCGAAAGAAACACCGAATGAAACTTCGTGAGTGACACATTGTGAGCGAGAGTGAGGGTTGAGAGCTCCACACTTACTGTAGATTAATTATAATTAATCTATAGTAACGTGAAAAGTAAAGAAGTAGTTCACCTTCATCGTCCCCACCTCCTATTGCAGCTAAAGCTTGCTTCTTCTACCTCCATTGCTTTCACCAGCATTGTCCCTCCAAACAGCCACTCTTCACCACCTCTTCCTTTCTTTAACTACATTCTTTGCTTCTACTCCTTTTATCCTCTCGTCATTAACCAGTCCTGAGCATTTTCCCGCTTACCCCACCTGAAGAACCTTCAACTTCACCCCCAACACATACTGCTACTTCACTGCATGAAGCTTCCTTGAAAAAATCTTGGGTGCAAATTGTGGGAGACCACAAACCTGACTCTAAGCTCAACTACAACCTTCCTAATAAAGGAGCTTAAATCAGGATTGTATCTCCACCATTGGAGACTCTAAAAGATGGAGCTCTAAGATGGAATGCCACTATAGTGGGATTCTTTTTAGAAAAAAGGGTGGCTTTTCCGATCATGAAAGAATGGGCCTTGAACAATTGGAGGAAAATTGGATTGCAAAAAAGTCCTTGTCAATGCAAATGATGTTTTCCTCTTCAAATTCTCGCATGAAGAAAAAGCAAAGCAAATCCTGGAAGCTGACCATGGCATATCTTCTGTAGCGCCCCCTTATCGCAGGAACACGCCGGGACGTCCGGAGGTCATTCCGGTACATATCCTATGCTAAGGGCGAGCTACGTTCGATTACTACATTCACTTCATATGGCATGGTATTATAATTCACTTGTATAAAGCATCATCAGAAAAATCACAATATTTTAAAACCAACTTTTCCTCATTTCATTTTACAAAATCGAAGGTCTACATTGTGTCTTTCAACATTTTTCATATGTATAACATCAAAACCTAATACAATAGTACTATATGAATGAGGAAAACATATGCAATCTATCTAATCTGTTCAAAAATCTCACCTGACCAACCTTTGAGCCATGACTTTTCTTGCCAATCACAAATTACAAGGCTGGTAGAGTCTCTCAGTAGCTAGAGTCGTCTCTCGGTCCTGAAAAGACAATGTTGCAATTTTTGTGAGTTTTACAAACTCAATGAGGTAGCCATCATCGATGGTTCACTCAATCCATGCAACACATCAATTCACAAAACAATTATTTCACAACTTTGTATTTACATGAGTAACACATTTTCAGTTAAGCATAAGCAATTTTGTATTTCACTCAATCAATCATATTTAACAAGATGCATATGAAATGCTCATAAGATACTTTTTCAATTATTACGTTGTTGTGACCGAGTGCCTGAACTGTCCCATATAGGGATCATTAAACGTTGAGCCTAAGGCTCTGAATCACTTTTGAGCTTGAGGCTCAATTTCACTCGTTGAGCTTTAAGCTCTAATCGGTGGCTACTCTGGTCACAACTGCCATTATCTGATTATGCATTCATGAATGGAATGCATGTATCACAATCAATCACATGATAAAACACTTAGGTCTTCACATTCACATTCAAGCAGCACTTCAATATTTCAATCCACATTATACAATCATCGGACCTTCTGTCCGGAATTTATAATCAAATCACATTCATTGATCATTCAAAACATGAATTAGGCAAACAAGTAATTAAGTGAGACCATCTAGGTTACTCACAAGTTGCTCCCGAAGTTAATGCCTAGAAGATCCGGCAACGTCTGGAGGTTGACGTTCCAATTGCTCCTCTATAACAAATAATATACACGATATCACAATTTGCACAATCATAAGCATTCAATAATGCACATGTATAAAATGAATTATGTACAATGCATGTTCATGATAATCCTGGGAAATTTCCATCGTAAAATTGATCTCATATCAATACTTAGATTTATGCCTCATTAGAACTAGTGAAATCACAATTCATTACTCATTGGCTTACTTCAGATTTTTCCAAAACACCTCTTTCGGGTCTACTATTAACCTTCAATCAGAAGGTGAAAACGAGACAATTAGGTCAAACTTTATTCTAGACAAGTGTTTCTACATCTCTTATCTTTCCAATGATACCAAAATCACTCAATTTGGTTCAGTAAGTCAAAAGATATACTTCAAATATTTTTGGACTGCTCTTGTCCAAACAGTATATTATGCACAACTTCTATCTAGAATTTAGACATCTTAGAGGCTGAATTGGATTCCAATTTCTTCATACCATTTGTAGCTCCATGTCTTTAGTTTACCGCAAAATAGAAATAATTTCATTTGGAGCTTTAAAGATCAAGATATCCTCAAAATACTGAAATATGTTCTGTATAAAAACACCAGTTCATAATATTTAAGGTCACACTCACTGTACTTGTCCCTTGTTTTTCACTCATATTTCTCAATTCATTTCAAATAGCTATGACTTTTGGTAGAGATGTAGAGCAGTGTCTTACGAATCCAATGGTTCAAGAATCAGGTCATTTAGGGGTCTAGAAAAGAAGTTATGGCCAAAAGAATCAAACATGTTTTTGTCCTTACTCATATTATACATATCTTGGCGCAATTGCCATAACTTTTGGTACAGATGTTTGATTGATTTCATTTTTAGATGGTTTGAAAGAGGGCTTCAAGATCTACAACTTTCATAGAGACCTCGAAGACAAATTCTATCTTATGAAGGATCAAAAATGGAGATAGAAGATGAACAGTAATTAAGACGATGAGTATGAACAGCAACTAAGACGAAGTGGATGAACAGTAACTAAGACGAAGTGGATGAACAGTAACTAAGATGATGTTTTCATCCTTCTTTCATTTGCATCGTCTTACTTCTGCTTCGTCTCACTTTTGCACCGTCTTACTTTGCTTCGTCTTACTTTGCTCTCCAGAGCATCTCTACTTATAAAGATCATAACTTTTGACTCAAATGTTCTTATTATATACCGTTGGAAAGATAAAAGAAAGATTTACAACTCTTAAGAAGGAAACTTTGCCAAAATCTATCTAAATTAATCCAGATTTTCTCCCGAAGTCAGAATACGAATTTTACAATCAGCTCCCAACGTCCTGCACCCATTTCTCAACTTCATGAAATTTTGAGACTCTTAGGGACAGAATTGAAATTCGATGTCTTCATACGAAATGTAGCCATATATCTCTAGTTTAATACAAATCAAGAATCATCTCGTTTGGACAACTAGAGACAACGTTGTGGCTAAAAGACTGAAGGATACTTAGTGAACATTTTTCCAGATTTTCGAACTTTCAATGTTTTACAGCACCTAATCACTAATAATCTTTCAAAACACTAAATTAACACTATAACCAAAATTTTCATCCCCAACAACACAATATTTATGAACAAACACATAAATGCCATTTTTCATGCAGATGACAGTAACTTATCAAATTTATTTCTTAAATCCCCAACTCTAAAGGATTTATTTACTACTTACCTGCTGAAACTCCAAAAACTTCAAACCCTAAACTCTACACAATTCACGTACTTCACTGAATACAATGACCAGCTTCTGGTTTTTCTTAAGGTAGAGGACACAAATGACAACGTGGGTTTGGTGTAGGAAAGGAAAAGCATAGAAATCTCTTAGAAGGTGTTTGATGGAAAACTCTGTATATGGGAAGAAAATTTGAAGATGATGATGATGAAAAAGGAACTTAGACATATAGCTTCACTTTTCAGCTCTCAGAGAACAGTAACCTACTTCTAGACAAAGTACAAAAGCCTAAGTAACACTTGTCACTTTCCTATGGTCTAAGCTCTAACCAAGTTCCTTTTGAACTAAATTCATTAACTCACATCTTTACAAACCAATTGTCTCCAAATATCTTTTGATTTCTTGTTCCCAATTATAATTTATTATTATTTTTTTCACAATACTCCATAAATTTCAAAGGTAACACCTAAATTTACCAACATTTACAAATACGATATTTCCACTAATCACTAATATTTTCAATGTAAAAAAATTCATAATTCTAAAAAATTTACAAATCAATCCAATTATACCCGGAATTATTCATGAATCCATGTACAATTATTTTCATGTACAGATAAATTCACTATTCATATATATGTGTGTGACATAATATGCATGAACATGGAAATACATTTCTAACTCTCATTAATCACTCACATTTACCATTTTAACCTTTCCACAAGTAATGGGATGTTACATCTTCAACAAACCACTCCTATTGTAAATGTGGAAACCAAGTTTGAATATTGATGAAATTAAGCATGAACATATACCTATGTGGATATATATCCTGTTAGTGTAAGTCGACTTGTAGGTAGTATAACTCGACTTACGCATGTCCAGTACCGATAAGTCGACTTGTACATTGGGTAACTCGACTTATGCAAGGACGGTACTGTTATATTGTGCCCTAAAGGCAATCCCCTTTAGCGCGTTTTATTCAAAGTCATGTACAGACTTTATGAATAAATAAAGAAAGGCATATTTCATTAATTTGATGTTCATGAACATTGTTT
>JANKOE010000004.1:13265874-13276100 GCA_026284465.1 Erythroxylum citrifolium
TTTAATTTCTCAATGTTATTGTAATTAATGCTACTTAATCTTACTTAATTATGTTAATTATGCTTAATTAATAATAATATTAAAAAAAATTCGGGGCTAACAGTCTCAACTTTTCAGATTTACTGGCTTGTTTATATGTTGATGGTTCAATTTCAAAGGAGGTAAAAAATTGACGAGCCTAAAGAGTACCAATTTTAGATCTAGTAACCATATGATGTTAACAAGGTTGTGTAGTGGTATATCGTAATTGTAAGGAGTTAAGTCAACAACTAAAGGCAATTCAAATGATGTTGTAGAAGAGTTATCTTGTGATGTACATGAAACCGGTAAGGAATTATCAACGTTGGGTGTTGTGGTGGGATTATGTAACATGGATGGATGGTTTATAGGGTGGTGTAGGTGTTTTGGCTGAGGAAATAAAAGGGACATCAATAGTGGGTGGCATGGGGTTGAGATGACGTTCATATATGGTGTGTGGGTGGCGTAGATGATGTTGTCCTTATAGTAAAAGGTGTGGAATTGTTTAAGATAGTTGCATTAGGAAAAGACTGAGGTAATAGTAGTGAGGTAGAAGTGTGAGTGAATTGTAATGGTAAAAAAAAGTGGTTATTGAGGAATCCCGAACACTAGAACTCATCATGGAAGATTTGGAAAAAGGAAACTCTTGTTCATCGAAAAAAACATGATATGAGATAACAAACATTTTATATTCAAGATTAAGATAATAGAAACTTTTATGAAGTTTGCTATACCCATAAAAAAAACACCGTTTGGAACGAGGTGCTAATTTATGTAGAGAATAATGTCGTAATTAAAGATAACACAAAAAACCAAAAACATGCAAATATTGTAATCAAAACTTTGTTGAATTTTTTTTGATATAGATTAGAATGAGAAAGAATATGTGTAGGCAACCGATTTATTATGTAAACTACAGTGTCAAAAGCATAAGTCCAAGAATATGTGGGAATTGAGTAATGTTGAAGTAAAGCCAAACCAGTCTCTATAATATGTTGGTGTTTTCTTTCCTCGCATTCATTTTGTTACGGAGTTTTGGGACACGAGCTGTAATAGGTTATTTCATTTTCAAATAAATATGATTGTCCCCAATTAGCTTGAAAGCTTTTTATTTATCGATCAAATTTTTTTTCAACAATATGAATAAACTTGATAAAAATGCTAAGCACTTCAAATTTGTACTTAATAAAATAATCTAAAAATATTTAGAATAATGATCATAAAACAATACATAATATTGGTTACCATCTATGAAAGGAACAAGAGATGGACCCTAAAGATTAGAAAAAATTAAATTAAGTGGACCATTAGCTTTAAAATGGGAGAGTGAAAAAGTTAATTTATAACTCTCACTAACATTACAAACATGACAAAGACTAGATTTATTAGGAGAAATAAAATGAATTTTATTTTGCTAAAAAGCTTGCCAAGCTATTTGATAATTTGCATGTACCAAACGTGAATGCCACTTCTCTAAAGTGCAAGTCATTGTGGTGATTGGAATACGAGACTATCGAATTGGTTCTAAGAGCATATTGTGTAGGCTATTATCATTCTAGCCTAAATAAAGGAGCTCCTTTATGTGGATATCTTTAATTATGAGACAATTGAGAAAGAATTTAATAGAAACGTTATTGGCATTAGTAAAAGCATAAACAGATAATAAATTCTTACAAGAAGAGGGAACGTATAAGACATTATGAAGATAAAAAGAATTATTCAAAGATTGACAAATATATGAACCAACATGAGAGATAGGAAGCAATTTACCATTGCCAATTTTGACTACTTCAGGACCATGATACTCATTATGAATGGTAAGATTTTCTAAATCAGGAGTAAGATTATGAGTTACTCTAGTGTCTAGGATCCAAGATTGAGGTTACGTAGTTGTTGTTGTCATATTAGAACCCAATTTGACTTGGTTTAAGTTTTGTTGTCATTGATTGGTAGCTCTAAGATTTGATGAGGGACATGACCTAAAGATTTGACCAAACCTGTTACAATTATGACACTGAATATTATCTACCAAATTTCCAGTTATGTAAGAATTGTGAGGAAGCTCACGTGGAGATAAAAAATTTCAACCAAAAAAATTACCAAGATTGGAATGTCCTCTACCACGAGTCATCACTTGATTTTTTCCTCTACCACGAGATGAATGCCCTTTGACAGTTAAATTCACATAGTAAGTTGTAGGTTGTATAAGTGCCTTCATTTCTATTTCAGTAGTAAGATTCTCCTCTTCACTAAACAATAAACCATATAAATCATCGAAAGAACCAACATCTAAACGATTTGCAAGAGATTGAACAAATTGGATCGAAGCCATTAATAATAACCTAAACCAAATCATCCTCTATGATTGGACTGTTAAATGTTGCCAATTGATCAAACATTCTTTTTGCTTGTTAAGTATACTGAGCATTAGATTCATCATGTCCCTTTTTTAGCTTCAAAATTTTTGCTTTAATGGTTCGTACATGTGCTTATATTCCAAAGCATAAGTATTGGCTAATTTGTGTCATGCTGCATAGGAGCTAGAAACAGCAACAACTTGATGAATAAAGCTCTCACTAATAGAACCAATGATCCAACTAAGAACTAATTGATCTTGTTAATACTAGTTAAGATAAGATAGATTTGATTCATCATTAATTTGTTAAGGTGGTGTCGTGTAGGTGCCATTAACATATTTTGCTAAATCGTCACTATGTAAAAGAGGTAAAAATTGTACCTTCCAATCAAGATAATTGGTATAATTTAATTTGATAAACAACTGCTGTGTGATGTTTGGAAGAGCTAAAGTATGAGAAGTAGTCGATGAAGAAAAAGAAGAAGAGGACACTAAAGTTCCCTTGGTAGACATTGTAGCTTCTTAGGGTGTTAGTCCACAAAAAGCTCTTATACTATATTTCGATATTTAGAAAGGCAACTACAATTTACTCACGTTGAGCATAAGCTACATATATAGTGTTTACAAGAGTTTACAAACTGTAGGATAAGTCTAGATAATGTCTATCTAAACTGTAGGATAAGTCTAAATAATATGTATCTTGTCGGATAAGTACCAATTTAGATACACAATATGTAACAAACTAAATAATAATGGTTATAATAGATATAGCTCTAGTTACCCTTATCAACATGCATTTATGTGCCTACCATTTTGGCCTGTTGCATAATAAATGGAAAATAGGCTTGGGAAGTCGCGCAAGGTGTTCCAAATATTCCAAGTAGTTAGTTTGTCAACCCATTTATGTAACCTGTCCTTTAACATGGTAACTATTCCAGCTATTGTAATTTTTATTACAAGTTTAATGAAAAAATAACTTCAACCAGAAAATTTTCACTTTTTATTGCGATTCAAAAAAGCATAGTGACATTTATAAAAGAAAATTTAACAGTTGAAATTAAAGAAAATCATACTTCAAATGTTATGTTGCTATGGGTCAACTTGTCCAAATTATGATATGTAATTAAATTAATATAAAACCGGTTATATGAACTATGAAAACTTTATTTTAATTCATCATCAAATCTTATTGTATATTTTAGAATTGTTCTATCAAAATATATCTAGCAGGAACCTCCAACAATTTATTAGTGCAACAAGTTATTTGATAGGGGCTTTCAACCATTTATTTGTGCCAACCTAACAATTTAGGAGCTATTTGATTTTTTTCCTTTTTTTGTTGTGATTTTTAGTTTCGTTTCTATTTTTTAAAATTAAAAATATTAGTTGTTAATATCAATATAATTATATTTTATTACTGATAATAATTATATATTAGATAAAACTTAAAGATAATTATTTTTGTTAATTAATTAATTTTAATCTCTTTGATAAATTATTAGTAAATGATTATTATACTTTATTAAGATAAATGATCTAATAATTAAATTTTCATTTATAAATTAAGGTTTATTTGTTTTAAAACCAAATTTATTAAATTTATATCATTGAAGATATTTTAAATTTATATTTTATTTATTAAAATTATCTTATTTTATTTTTAAAGTTAATATTTAATTTAATTATAAAATAAATTAATCATAATATTAAATAATTAAATATATAATATTAAATAAAATTAAAAATAATTAAAAATAATTAAATAATTATAAATAATATACATTTACTTGATAGTAAATTAGATATTATAAAAAATTAGAAAATAAAAAACATTTTTTATGGTTATTATAAATTATGAAAACGAGAAGAAGCTAAATCAAAAAAATAAAAATAAAAAACTCAAATGAACAAATTTTTTACTGAATTTGAAAATAAAAACAGAAAATAAAAAAATAAAAATAGAAACAACCAAACCTTAAGGACATTCAATTATATTCGTATCACCTTTGGTCTACATCAACTTTAACCATGAAAATATGCACATTCTTACCACAAGTTTTTAACATATAAATTTGTTGACATATTTTAAAAAAAATTTAAAAAAATCGTCTGCTTGTGATTAGTTTTTCAACTTATAATTGTAGATTTTCTTTTTGTTGAGTTTAAATAAGGACCAGGGCTATATAGTAGTTTGCAAATTAAGGTCTGTTGACTCTTGAAGTACAATTTTTAATTTTGGTTTTTATTCTAAAATTTAGTAAAAATTTTAAAAGCCAGTTTTTGTTTTCTATATTATTTTATTTGTCACAATCCAATTTATTATTAATTAAATAGATATATTTTTTAGTTATTTAATATAAATTAAAAAGGAATAACCTAATTTAATCATTTTAATTTTAGTGATAATTTTAAATTTTGTTTTAAAAATAAAAATATTTTTATAATTTTGATAATTATTTAATAATTATATTTTAAATTTAAAACATCTTTAAAATATGTAAATTTTAATTCAAATTAGTTTTACAAATAAAAAAACATTTAGGAAATAAATAATAATCTATTATAAAATTTTATCTATCTACTTATTTATTTAATAAAATATAATAAATTTTTTAAATAAAATTTTAAAAATATTGCATAAAAGGTAAAATAAAATAATTTACTTAATTAGTTATAAAATCAATTTTTTGTAAGTTTTTATCTAATATTTAATTATTGTGGTTATAGTGAGATTAACAACTAAATAAGTTTTATTTTTATTTTTTGTGTGGAAAGATAATCAAAATAAGAAATAAACACTAAAACATACAACAAGAAAGTAGAAGTGGAACTAAACAATACATATATTTTAAACTTATTGAATAAAAATGCTCATGATGTATTACTTGGTTATTGACAAATACAACTGCTTCCCAAAAAAATTTTTATCCAAGCAATGACATTGAGTTTAAATTAAAACATATAATGGTGAGAGAAAACACACGCTATAAACTTTGTCTACATATAAGTCAAAGTAGATAGGTAATAGTTATATAAAATTGTAAAGATAGGGTAATATGTGATCGTTTAAATAATTTATTGATTTATCATAACTATATATTTATATTAAAAGTTATAAAAGTATTCAATATATATTGAATTAAAGGAGGTCCCAATTGATGTTTAGATGATAAAAAAACATAAAAGAATTCAATGTTGACCTTCTCTCCACTTTATTCTTGCACATTAGTTTCATAGATTTCATATTTTGACTTAAGAGCTTTATCTTTGTTTTCACTCTCCGATTTGTTCTATGATTAAAAACTTACACTAGAAACATAAAAATTGTTATAAGGCCTCTTTTTAAGCTCTTTTTCTATCTTCATAGTCATGTGTATTGTATCCTCTAACTCTACGTAATGATGCGGCTCTACGAGATTGGTAAATTCAGGGTGGTTAGCCCATAAATAAATCGAGTCATTGTCATCTTCTGATCTTCCTGTTTATCATAATCATGGTAGCTTTCATCTTCTAGTAATACTCCTCTACAATCCTTGAACGTTGACTTAACGTTGGCACCTTTTAGTAGAGCTCCCTGTAAGAGAAAATAAAAAATAGCTTCCTTATCATTAAGTTTATCTCCTCTTAATTTTTAATATGCGGTTCTCAATTCTTCCTTCATGTGAGAATTTATTGATCCTATCAATTCACAATATAGTCACTTCATTACAACCATTTTAATCTTTTTCTCTTCTGAAAAATTATAACAATAAAAAACTAGCTCTACACACTTCTTCTATTTCAAGTAAGCATCTAGATTTGTCTTCCTATAAAAGGTAATATTACTATCTTAATGCTACCTATATTATTATCTATCCATTCTTCATACTCCCTTTTGTAATTTATATAATACTTTTCCCCTTCTTGTCTTCTTATTTTTTTCTCCTCTTCCTCCTCTACCACTCCTTACATTTAACTTTCCCAAGTAATTGGCAATACCTTCAACCCTATCTATAACACCCCCTGTACGGAATCTACAACCACCCATATACATGACAACCAATTTCCTGTACGTGCATTCATGGCATTCATTTCTATTCAATGATATACATATACGCATTACAAAATTTCACATCACTTAACATTATCATTTAAAAGCAGTATTACATCTTTATATTTAAATTATAACCTAAAAAGAAAACATACAATTTCCTTTACTCTTTTATATGCACAATCATCTTAAACCAAAACACATTCCAAAGGTACTTTTTACTCTTAGTTGTTGGCCTTGGTCTTTGTCGATGTTTCTCGTACCTTACTCATATGACTTGGACCTACACGGATTAACATTCATGCTAAGCTTGAAAGCTTAGTGGAGAAACTCTTAGTTTCGATGACCACTCACAGTAATCATCCACCAAGCACACACATTCAGAAATATCATAATTTATACACCATAAATTAACATTCATGAATCAAACATTGATATTTAACGCTCATTGATACAAATTGTTAATACAAATGCAAATGCTCTCATCAATACCAATTATTCATGTTGTCATGTTGTATTTCTTATTTATAGCTATTTACTTTACTTTTTGTGTTAGGTTTTCACATTTCTGTGGGTGTGGATAACGGAAGTTATGAATATTCGAAGATATCAGAATTGTGGATACTAGAAGGCATCGAACTGTGGATACCTAAATACATCGATCTGTAGAGACACTATAGTCTCAAAATGAAGACAACATTGATTTTAAATTGTAGCAACAACACTATAACCCCATAGGCATGCATATCTTTCCACCACCAAGACAATAGAGCAGGCATTGTAACATTTTCTTTAGCCATTTTCCAATTTCGTAATTCATATATTGATAAGATACATTTCAAGTCATGAAATCTGTATATGTGTTCATACATGCAAGTCATAACTTATTACCATTAGAAGGGTACCAAAATCACACTTGTATAATCATACTATACACATATGAGCAATAAATATGCATACAAATCATTTATGTACATGTAAGTTTTCTTTGGAATGTATTATGCTCAATTTTAAATTCCAATGTTCAATCACCTTATTCACATATGGTAAGTCCTATTTCATTTATTTCTAGGTGTTTGAAAAGTTTCATATACATTCAAAAAAGTTTGGATAAGATTCGGTAAAAAATGGAAATGAAAATAAACTCAAAATAGTGCAATTTGGGCTAAGCCCATGGTGGGTCTAAAAATAGGCAAACAATCAGTCCAGAAGCAAATCACATGATGGATTCCACTTGCTCCTTAATATGTGTATAGAAAACGTTCGAATTAAGTTTTGAGGTCTCTAGACATTTATTACGCTATATCTATACTTTCCATAGCACTAACAATCAAACCATTTAGACTTCCCAATTATGAGATATAGACCAAATATCACAAGCTGCTCCAAAATAGGGGCAGCATTAGGCCACCATTTTTTATCTCAATTTCCAATATCATAAAACTAGAATTAAGCTAGAGTCTCTTCTATATATTTCTAGTTGTATGTCTTAGTTTTCATATGCAACTGAAATAACTCAATTTAGAGGTCTTTAAGTTGAGTTATGACCAAAACAATATGATTGGTTCAACAAACCTAGACAGAATTACACTACACGATACTCTCTTGTCATATTCAACCAATTATATGCAAGATAACACCAAAATAACACCAAAAAATCATTCTAGAAACCATTACACATCCAAATGAATCTTTTTATCCATTCAAACATAAACACAAAAAGAAATTAGACTAAATGTAGTCCCAAACCTTAAAATTGGTAAAGTAGTTCTTCCAATGCCTTTCTTTTCCTTCCTCTTTGGCTTTTATTGACTCACTAACTAGAAACATCTCAAATACACATCTCAATCCCAGTTATAATCTTATAATTTCAGTTCTTCATAATCAAGGCAAGAAAAGCTAAAGGTGAAGAGAAACTCCCTAACTTTTACCTTGACTTCCACCTAAGATTGGCTTAATTTCTTACATGAAAAATTATGGGATGAAGAAGGTGAAATTGATGGGAGAAAAATCTAAGGTTAGAGCCCTCAAAGTGTTGCCCATCTCCCCTCTCCATATTCCTTTCCTTGAACTTTCAAGACTCACACACATGCTTAATTCTTATTGGCCACAAATGCTTTATTATTATTGGTCACACATGCCTTAATCCATAGGTTAACTTTATAAAAATTGCATATTGGTCCTTCTTCTTTCTTTAATTCCTACATTGGCCTATGATCTTATCAATTAATTTCATTCCCCTATGTCTTAATTTTCTAATGGCATAAATTTCATGCAATTTGGTTAATTATTCTGAGAGTTATACCTAAAACACTACAGGCTATTTGAAAATAAAGACAGTAGCCAGAACTTAACTTAAAGCCAGAATTCAAAAATCTTAGAGGCAGAATCAAATTTTGGTTCCTCCATGAAAGTTTAAGAACTATGTCCCTAGTTTAATATTCAATTATAATTATCCAATTTGGAGGTCTACAGGCCAAGATATGGCCAAATTACAGAAGTTTGTTCGTTGGAGCCTATCCATCCAGCGAGGTACACATCTCAAATCAACTAACTTTGGTCTTATCATGCAAGAGGAACCCAAAAAAAACATCCAATTTAACCAACAACATCCCATTTGCTTATGGAATACTTTTTTTATCAATTCCCCTCACAATACGCTCATAAATCTAAGCAAACATATCAAAAATTTTCATACACATTTCACGTTTAAGTATGTATTTCCATATTAAAAACGAATAAATTACCCATTTATCCACGTCTTTTACATTACGTACCATTATGTATCTTACTATTCTTAGATGCACCTAATTCGTTATGTTCACTTCTTAATATTCCCTAGACATGTTATAATACTTCTAGGGTATATGTTAGGGCCTTACACTATCATTCGCCTTAATAATTATCCATTCCAACAGTTGGAGGTGGATTATCTTGTAGTCAAGCTATGACAACATTATGTTTCTCCAAGCTATTTGTACCTTAACCAAATTGTCGAATAAGTTACTCATATTGGCCCCAAATGATGTTCATGAAGGACTCATGGGTTAGTAATAAAAGCAACCCTTCACATATCTCTCTCAAAGTTTTATTCGATTCACAGCGTAAACTCTTGACCAAAGTTTTTTTTGTAAATTATACAATCTAAACCAAGAAAATTAGTTGAATTCTTCCTCTTTGTCAAATAGCTCCAAAAATTTAATTTGGAGAGGAAATAAGCAAAGAAACAAAACTAGAGACCAATGAACAAGAAGACTCAGAAATAGGAAATTGAGCTTGATGGTTAGATCTAATAAAAAAGAAAAAGAAGATTTTGACAAGTTGGAATTAAACAATATGAAAAATATGATCGTGATTAAATATAATAATATTTAAGATGCCAACTATCTTGTCCTTGTTAGAGAGAGAATAAAAACCTTGATTTATAATGAGTATTGCAACTAGCCACTACTTTTATGCACCTTCAGATGACACTTTTGTAGGACTTCTATTTACAAACTCCATAATAGCAATAATTTTTTTTCACTTTTCTTTTCTTCTCTTTTTTTTTGATTGACTTGATAACTCAAAAAACAATGAACAAGGCACTTAAGAATAATTTTCTCGTAAAAGAAGACAAAATTTTAATGTATGATAACAGGACGGAAGAATATTGAAAACGTAAACAATAATATTAAGAACAAACTGAAGTGAATCACACGTTAATATAGTAAACAATAATGATGTATATAGACACACAAGAAGGGGGGGTTGAATTGTGATCAACTTTTTCGTTAACCCCTTTTTCAAAACTTCTTTTATTATCAAAAACTAGTTTGTCTT
>JANKOE010000004.1:13276200-13294211 GCA_026284465.1 Erythroxylum citrifolium
TGAATAAAACGCGCTAAAGGGGATTGCCTTTAGGGCACAAATAAACAGTACCGACCTTGAATAAGTCGACTTATCCATGTACAAGTCGACTTGCACACGACTTACACCTACACCGTCAACTTTTCATTTGTCTCCTTTTTGTTTGTCATCAAAATTATTAATCGTAAAGTCATTTTGACTTAACACAAACTTGAATATAGAATTGTATTTTGATACCAAATTAAGAGATTCAATAGCAATATAACATGACCAAGGATTGTTTTATCTAAATAGGTTGATTCAAGAATACGACCATAAAAACACAACAAGAAAGACATATATGAATCATCATATTCTAAAAAATAGATATTGATAGTGATATGATTATAGGATTTGATCGCTGCTAGAAAAATATATAATATCGTAAGTTTTAGAGAATTTAAAATATGTGTTACAAAAAGTTTGAAAACATTGTCTCCAAGATTCTTGATTCAAGAATAATAATGGTAACTCGTCAATTACAATCATAAGAAAGTCTATTGTAAATATAAAACTCCAAAACTAGAGTTCTAAAAAGAAATAGCATCTTAAAACAACAAAATTTAATTAATTAAAACACATGTTCTGTACCTTTCTCAGACAACATGATGCTAATTTTGTTCTTAAACTCTTAGTATGCTGGTTTGATTCCATTTTTCCAATATATAAATTCGATGAAAGATTGACTCCAATTTACTTCAATAGTTAGTGCCAATTACGCTATGTAAAGCTTGTTCCCTTTTTCTATGCTTGACTTTAGCTTTTCACAAATTGTCTAATCTCCTCTTACCATCACTTTTAAAGGCACATTTTTTCTCTTCTATATCCATGGTCAAGGAATTTACTGTACAGTACAAATATGATTACATTTAAGAAATCATATTTGATGTGAGCATGCTTCATACAAAATTCATTAACCATGTGGTGAAGTTATCTGCATGCACTAATGTTGTGCAAGTCGAACCCTCTTGACTCTGGAGTGGCAAACTGTTTACACCATGAATTGCTTCTTTGCTGCAAAATGTTCCCACAGATTCTACCTTACAACCAAAATTGGAGGTAGAAGCAGAGGAGTGGCCGAAGATTCTTAAAGCGCTTAGGTTTGTGTGGCTGCAACAGCTGCAGCAATGAGCTTGTCTAGTCCTTTGGTTATGCAGTTGGAAAGAAATTCATGCCGATGGAACAGCTGGCAAGGGATTGAACTAGCTAGCCTGGTGATCAATCGAAACCTCCGGAATGAAACAGCTCCTCTATTTAAGTTGTGTTTTCCCAATGCTCATGTCTCCTGCTGAATTTTGTGACATGACAGTAAAGTCCATACACAGGATGTCTTTGCATGTGTCTTTTTAGATCATGTCCATACTCTTCTCCGGAAGCTGCCCCCATCAACCTTACCTCACCATAATTCATTTACAGAACTCACGTACACAGAGTTGGACAGTTGCCTCGGTGGACCCTTTTGGATGCTTTGAGATGTTTTCATTTTGAAAAATGCAAAAAGTTATGGAGACGTGCATGTGAAAGGGCCCTCTCTTAGTTGCAACGACTCGACCTCATTCCATGTATCTTATGAGAAGCTAGCTACCATGGATAAAGTTTGAAAGCTGCCCTTTCCACCAAGTCGCCATTTTAGGCTTCAAATTGACCATATCACCCTTCACTTCACCCGAATAAAAAAGAACACCATCAAAGATCCCCATCCACTACCCATTTTCTAAAGCAGAAACATTGAACCTCATATTTTCTCCTTATCTCAATTGCTCTATGTGGCACAGGTTCCGCAACCTACTTGTCTTACATTATTGTCTAAGCAAAAGAGAGTCAAACTATCTCCCTTTTACTTCTTTTGTTTAATTATGCAATGGTAATGGACGGGAAAGGAAGAGGATCTGGTCCATACGAAAAGATGAGTTTTAACTAAATTCAAGCTAGGGTTATGTTATTCAATTTAAACACCATCAAGTTGACAATAACTTAAACTGAGTTGTTTCTGTTTTCAATAAAGCTTAGAATTTGAACATTTTGGTAAATATATATATAATATTAGTAACTATTAGAGATTGTATAGTCTAGATCTTCTGTACGTCTTATTCTGTCTCATAAATTTTAGCCATTTATTTATTAGTAACTATTAGAGATTGTATAGTCTAGGTCTTCTGTACGTCTTATCCCGAGATTGTATTAGATGTGTCGGATTAGGACAAATATGTAATTTCTCATTTCATAGTTTGAAAAGTCATATAATACCAAACTTATTACTTTCGTTTTTGTGAATCCGCACACATCTAATACATTGTTAAAAAAATGTTTTTGTTTATATTCAAAACTTGTTTTATAAAAATGGTGAAAAAGGTCAAAAGACAATCCATTCCACGCTGGCCATCCGATCCCACGTGCCAATATCTCGTCCTTGTCCGTGACGCTTTTTTATGACTTTAACGCTACAACTCTGCACTCCCTCCTTCTGTTCCACTTTACTCGTTTGTCAGCCTCTCTCTCCGTCTCAGCTCTCCATTGTAGTATGATTTAGTGTCCCTTTGATCCTCGGACATGAAATGATGGACAGTTCCTATTCATATCTCAAACTTCTGCAACTTATCGCTCCTATTCCTCGTCAATTTCTTCTTTCCTTCCTCTGGTAACAATTTGTTCCCTCATTTGTTTTGTGCTACTGGTTCGGTCATACTGTTGCTTGTGATTTTCTTTAACAGGCCTTGTTTGTGTTAATTTGTTGTCTTGGTAACTGAGGAGAGGAAAATATTATTTAGTTTGAGTTTTGACCGTGTAATTATGTTTTGACCATGATTAGCTTTCGTCATAAGCATCATTCGTTTGCAGCTGTGGGTTACCTAAGCTCTTATAACTCAACCCCTCCTATTTGTTTCCTTTATAAAATGTTCATATACTGTTATCTGGTAAGTTTACATTTTCTTTTTTTATATTGAAGTTGTTCGCTTTGTTTGAGGTTCGGTTTTTACCAATACGAATTAAAGAAACATGCTTGAAAAATCTTGTCTTGAATCTTTTTCTTTTTATATTTGCCCATTCATGCATGTTTTACATATATACATTAAGTTAGTTCCTTCCCGGATATGTTACAATGAGTAGAAAGTGCGTTGCTAATGAGTGGATACATGGTTGGCCTGAGTATTTAAAGTAATGAAAATCACATCTGGAATTGAAATCCTAGAATTAATATTTTTCTTTTTCTGCCAGATCAGATAATGAAAACGGTTATTTCTTCCATAATCAACAATTTGTTTTAATATTGGCTATTCTCAGTTTTCTTTCCTCTGTCAAATTGATACCTAGTGTGTGATACATCTTCCAATGCTTTCAGATTTGCCTCAGCAAGCAGCCATGGGAATGATGGAGTCCTGTGATTGCATTGACATGTGGCCCCATGATGAACTTCTTGTGAAATATCAGTATATCTCGGATGTTTTGATTGCGTTTGCATACTTTTCTATTCCTATTGAGATTATCTACTTTGTGCAAAAATCGGCCTTCTTCCCATACAGAGGGGTGCTCATGCAGTTTGGTGCTTTTATTGTTCTTTGTGGAGCAACCCACTTCATAAATTTGTGGACACTCTACATGCATTCTAAAGCGGTTGCTGTGGTTATGGCTATTGCAAAGATTTCTTGTGCTTTCGTGTCTTGTTTCACTGCATTAACGCTTGTTTACATTATTCCTGATTTGTTGAGTGTTAAAACTCGGGAAATGTTTCTCAAGAACAAGGCTGAAGAACTTGACAAGGAAATGGGGATTATTCTTACACAAGAAGAGACAGGAAGACATGTCAGAATGTTGACCCATGAGATTAGAAACACTCTTGACAAAAATACTATCCTAGAAACCACTCTTGTTGAATTGGGTAGGACCTTAGGCCTGGAGGAATGTGCGTTGTGGATGCCATCACGGTCTGGCACGACTCTACAACTTTCACATATGTTGAACTACCGAGCACAATATGGGTCTACCGTGCCAATAAACCTGTCCATAGTAACTGAAGTCTTTAATAGTGCACGAGCATTGCGCATACCATATAATTGTCCACTGGCTAGGATCAGGCCTCTTGTAAGTCGATATGTGCTACCAGAAGTTGTTGCAGTCCGTGTACCTCTTTTACATTTATCAAATTTTCAAATTAATGATTGGCCTGACCTTTCTGCAAAAAGCTATGCTGTCATGGTTCTGATCCTTCCTGCAGATAGTGGTAGAAAATGGCGTGACCATGAGTTAGAACTTGTTACAGTTGTTGCGGACCAGGTACATTTACCTTCCAGATTGTTTGACTTGTTTTCCATTTCCTATTCACTTAACCTTTATGCTCAATTCCTTGCCTGCAAGCAAATATATAAGTCATAGACCTGTATGCATTCTTATATTAATTTCATCAAGTTATAGGAAGCTATTTAAAACATAAGAACTAAAGATTGTGGTTATAAGTTCCCAATTGATGCTATGATTTTGTTCCTAGGAATTCTACTTAGAACATGCTTATTGGTGAAACAGATTTTTTTCTCTTCATACAGGTGGCAGTTGCTCTTTCACATGCTGCAATTCTGGAAGAATCTATGCGAGCACGTGAACAGCTCCTGAAGCAGAATATTGCTTTGGACACAGCTCGTAAAGAGGCAGAAACGGCAATTCATGCTCGCAATGACTTTCTCTCTGTCATGAACCATGAGATGAGGACACCAATGCATGCAATCATTGCATTGTCTTCTCTTATGCTAGAGACTGAGCTAACTCCGGAACAAAGAGCTGTGATTGAGACAGTTTTAAAGAGTAGCAACCTCTTAGCAACACTTACCAATGACGTGCTAGATCTTTCGCAGCTTGAAGATGGCAGCCTTGAGTTGGACATTGGAAGGTTCAATCTTCATTGCATGTTTAAAGAGGCATGTAATACGTATTTGAATGTTTTCCAGTTGAATATCTTCTTTTCTAACTGATTTTGATATAAACTTGTGGCTTCCCAGCAATTATCTGAGCCTATTTGTCTGTCACTCTGTCAATGTAGGTTGCCAATTTGATACAGCCTATTGCATGTGTAAAGAAACTATCTATGAACTTGATTCTGGCCTCTGACTTGCCTCCGCTAGCTGTTGGTGATGAGAAACGGCTTATGCAAATTATTTTGAATGTTGTTGGCAATGCAGTTAAATTCTCAAAGGAGGGTTGTGTTTCTATTATAGCATCTGTTGCAAAACCAGAATCATTAAGGGACTGGAGGCCTCCTGAATTTTACCCGATTGCCAGTGATGGCCACTTCTTCTTACGAGTTCAGGTTGGTTAATCTGTTGCAATCCTGGTTGATCTTTAGAGGTTAAGGCATCTCTTTTCATATGATAAGACTAAGAAAATGTTCTCTCCACAATTTTGTTCTACTCTTTGCTAATCATCATCTATTTTGATGGTTAGCCTATATGGTCTTGCTGGCAGCATAAATGCTAAAGTTTTTGGTACAGGTCACCATTTAACTGCTGGCATTGCTTTTTCAACCTGGAATTTGTTTGAAATTTGATCTATTTAAAAGTCGTGAACAAATAGACTTCTGCAGGTTAAGGATTCTGGCTGTGGTATGATTTCTGCAGGTTAAGGATTCTGGCTGTGGTATTCTCCCACAAGATATCCCCGTGCTTTTCACTAAATTTGCTCAGCCTCGAAGTGGATCCAGTCGAACTAATGGTGGCGCAGGTCTTGGACTTGCCATTTGTAAACGGTAGATCTCGGAACATGCATAAGACAACTTTAATGCTTGCATTTAGAGTCTACTGACATTTGAACGTGGCTGGAAACATTTCATAATCACTATCTTTTCTTTTCAATAGTTTCCTCTACTTTTTTTATTAAAAAAAAGGTTAAAAAAAATCAACCTAGTTACATACTGTAGAAACTACCATATTAACTTTGGCGTGCTGCAACTTTACGTTGTATATTGCTCGCAGTAGTACAGCAACAAAATAATCGCAACTGCTTCTTTATGACACCAGCTCCTTTTGTCTATTGCATTTTGACTCCACTTGAATTACTGCACCAGGTTCGTAACGCTCATGGGAGGTTATATTTGGATCGAAAGTGAAGGCCTTGACAAGGGTACTGTGGCAACATTCATTGTGAAGCTCGGCCTTTGTGATAATCCTGATAAATCGTCTTTGCTCCAAGCTGCAATAAGAGGACGAGCAAACCGTGCCAGTGCAGACTTCACCGAACACAAACCTCCGTTTGGTTTCAATGACGGAATTACTCCCCGTCATCGTTACCAAAGAAGTCTTTAGTTATAAAGCCGTGGAAGCAGATTTCAAGCCCTTTTTTTTTTTTTTTGTATAAAGGGAAAGAGAATAAACCGGTTACAAAACAAGTATGAGAAAACAGATTTTCGACATATTCTCTAAAAGAATACGTTGACACTCTAAAAGTGTACAATCAAAATAAGTGACACCAATGTCAGGTAGAGCAGCCTGGGTAGCGAGCCAGCCTACGCATGTGTTACTTTCTCGCAGCAGATTTCAAGCTTTTGAAGATGATGAATTGTTTTCTAGTTCCTTATTTGTAACTTGAAAGTCACAATACAATAATTACAATGTCAGACATGGATACAAGTGCTAGTAGAACCATTACGTCGGGGCATATCTTTGTCATGTAATGTTAGTGGATCATTCTTCAGCAATATCTATGTTTATAAACTGCCATTTGCACCGGTGATTATAACCGGTCTAAAAGGGGCTACGCAGGTCAGGATTTCGGTCTAAAACCGGAGGGAAGCGGATTCCGAAATTATGATGCAAAATTCCCTGGGGAAAGCACAATCTAAATACTTTTGGAACCTAATTTAGCTAGCAGAAATCCCATGAAGAATTGGAACTTGGAAGGATGGTTTTCACACGAGCTAGACCATCAACAAAAATTGATATGCCAGCGAAGAGATGAAAATATCACCAACAACACTGCAACTGACAATTAATATGAAGGGGAATGCTTATCCAACGAATTCAATCAATCGGAACTTTCAGGCCCTTGTTTAATCGTAGATTGCCTTCTGACTTTTTTATTATTTTTCCCAGAGCAGATTGGGGATTAATTTTTACCAGCTAGGAGCAAGATAGCCTAACAAATGCTGCACATTAAAGTCCTCCTTCCCTAAAAATTGCAAGTAGAGTTTGTTGCTCATATCTTCCTTTCAATCATCTGGCCCAGATCTCTATGTATTGAGATCAATGCCTGTTTCGTGGATTGCTTCCTCTTTGCTCTACTAAGTTGCGATGATTTCTTAAAATTACAGCAACCATCAAACCTGAACTAAAACCAATAGCATCGATGGATTTATACGAATCAACTATCAAAAATGATATAGTATCCCTGATTCAAACCGACACTAGGAATACTGACACTAGGAATGCCTGTATCCTAGAATTCTTTCCATCAACATTTAATATATTAAGTAACATAGTGCAGTTACAACAAAAGAACACACAATTACGACAAAACTATTCTGCCAAAGCAAAGATCTTTAATGTAGTCAGCGAGGGCTTTACTTCTTGGATTTCTTCGAAGTCCTGCTAGCGACACAACAAAAGATGAGTATCTGAATATATCGGAACAGAGTCAACAAGTTTTAAACCTCTGAAACAAAGGCTTACTCGTCCGGTTGAGATGCAGCAGCAGCAGTTGGAGCACCTATTGGCTTATCACCTCCTCCTGGTCCCTGCAAGAAATTCAAATCAAATCCACCATCAAAAAATATCGCAATGAAAACAGTAAAACTAATGTGATAAAGCTATGAGGATTTTACTGATTTTGGATGATAGCATTTAATGAGTTACATTATTAAAGGAACACAATAGATCGACACAGTAAGTGCAAACATTCGTTAACTCCAAACACTCGTTAAAATGGAACCATAACAATTCTCAACAACGGCAATTGGTCCTTGGGTCCACAAAATTTAAGAAAAAGGAGCAATTCTTAATCACCAAGAAAAGTGGAATTCTAGCGTTACCTGGGCCAATCGTGCCTCTCTTCTAGCAAATTTTCTTTCCCTGCTTGCCTTGTTCTTAGCCCTCTTAGCCTCAAACTGATCAGATAAAGTCTTCTCTCTTGCTTTCTCAGCCTTTGATTTGTGAATGCTCTCCATAAGAACACGCTTGTTCTTGAAGACATTACCTTTCACTTTCATGTACATGTCATGGTACATGTGTTTGTCAATTTTTTTTGCCTCCCTGTACTTGCGAAGCAAACGCCTTAGTACACGCATCCTTCTCATCCAAAGAATCTTTGTTGGCAGCCTTGCTTCTCTTGTACCCTTGCGCTTACCTAGAGTTGTTCCAAAATGCTTAAAAGTTAAAAACTTAAGAGACAGCCAGAGTACAGTAGGAAAAAGAACTACATTTTGAACTAGAATGCCCATGAAAAACTAAAACATATGCAGCAAAGTCCACTTATCCACGATGGGCATATCTGAATTGATTAAAAAAAAAATAGGAATTCCATATGGTCTACATATAACAAATGTAGCACTAAGAACAGTGAGCGTTTATAATACATATAGAGTTTTATGACAATTTAAAATGAAACCCCTAAAGATCTAAAATGTTTAGGGAACAAATACCATATCCAGAGTGACGCCCTTTCCTCTTAGCTTCCTTCATACGACGTGCACGAGACCGAGAGTGAATTTTTGTTGGCTTCCTGATGATAAAACCATCCTTAACCAACTTCCTTATGTTTTGGCCTGAAGTTAAATCATCAATAAATAAATAATTTGTAAAAAAAAAGTAATATGCGCCACAGATGCACTTCAAATGGATGACACAAATTACATTCAACATGTAAGCTAAAAAGAACAATAATGAAATGTAATGCAATATAGACGTTCCCTCAGAGGACCTTTTCAAATCACACACAAAAAGCTGCACCAGCTAGTGTCATACGACACTTGCAAAGAACTAGATTTTCATCCTCCTAAGAAAATACTTTTACACACGCATAAAATTACAATTTAACAAAAGATCATTTCGATAAACTCGAATTGAGAACTCTTAAACAATCTATTGAACACACAGATAAAAAACATAAAATGGTTAAAAGAGTGCAATGACATAAAATGAGGAGGACAGGTAAAGCTTTGGTATGTTAGTCCACACGTTAAACAAGTTACTTCTGCTACCTGTATGCACTAAAGAGTCATAAGAAAACTGTGAATTAAAGTAATTATCACACAAGAGTTTAGAAAGAGAGGACAAATGAAATTGAAAACGTACGAGAATTGGCCATAGAGATCTCGTTGACTTCATTGGGATCAAGCCACACCTTCCCTTTTCCGCACTTCAGGACACTAGCGGCTAGCCGCTTTTGGAGTTTCAGCGAAACCATCTCTTTCTCTCGCCGTTTCTGCCTCTGTGCAGCAGCTGCGATGGCGGAGTGGTACGCGAAATTGTATTTATACAGTGGCTTTTTCTTCGGCTTTAGTTAGTTCTAGGGTTTTCTCAGGATAACCTTTTCTCATGGGCCTTGTTTGGGCTTTCTATATTTTGAGCTGAGAATGGGATTTATGGTCATCTAATTATCAACAGAAGAATTTCTCATGGGATAACTTGGACGCTCTACCAACCTATTGCACTCTTCACGTTGCACAAGCCCACTTCGGTTATAACCCACGTTTATTCCTAGTACTGCGACCAAGTCTCATACGACATGCAATAATATATTTCATTACATAATAGGAGAACCATTCCTATAAAAACCACATTCTTCCTTGTCCTGCTCATCAACAGCCAATTGTTCCATTCTTATCTATCAATCATCCAACAAAAATGGTTCTTATCCGTGTTTTTTTTTTGCAATTTATGTTCTTCTTCTGCCGTTGTTGGTCAACTCTGCAAGAGATTACGGCTACGGCCCTGGTTCGGACAGTGTAAAGTCCAACTATCAGCCAACACAAGGTCCAGCAACACCATACACCGTAATCTAGGAGTCCAGACTCTTCAAGAAGCTCCGCCACTTATCATGGCCCATATGTACCGTGATACTCACGGAGTCGTGTACCGCAAATCTTTGCATTAGTTAGGACCTAGTGTTTTAGTTGTTTCTTTTCCTTTGTAAAAAAAAAACAAACAACGAGCCAACGTCATACAGAGTCCAACAAAAAAAAGGCCCAAAACCGAAGCAAGATGAAGTCAAACTAGATTACAACTCCAAATCACCATCAGATGAAGTTAAACCAGTTATTGTTAATCCAAATTATAGCCCTAAAACATCAGCAGGGGCTATTAGATCAGATTACACTTCAAAGTCAGCACCAGATGCTGCTAAGCTGTATTACAATGCAACTCCAAAGCCATTTTTTGTCAAGGTCGATGACATCCCTAAATCAAAACCCAATCTTGATGTTGTCAACGTAGGACATTTTTGTCCTTTTCTATAAGTTGGACAATTATTAATGATATTTTCGATTTTTAAATAACTTATCGGTTAAGTTATATAATTTGATCCTAACAAAGGTAATAAAATGACCAAATAAATAATCTAGATTAATGGGTCAAATTTTGGGAGAAAAATGGATCTCAATTATCATAGACCGAACCCATATCGAGCTTGTGATGGAGAAGCCCGATATGAAAGCTATATATATAAAGGTTAAGGTCTCCTTCAGTTAATTATGTAATTCGTAAGCATATGGATCCTCTGACCCATTAGGAGTGCTTACGTCTTAAGGAAACTGAAGAAAAGCGTTAAACGAGTCTCGGTGATCAACTTCCTCAACTGTCCCGGGAATATTGGAGCTCGTTTTGGCATCGAAAACTGCTTCGGAACTCTGGATGGAATCGAAATTAGGTATTCCGCATTTTCGTCGTTTTTAGCCTTTCATGAACGATTCGAGACACGTAATAAGGTATATCCTACGTGTTACGAGTGGTATTGGAGCGGTTACACGTAATAAGGTGCCGCCAAAATTTCAAAGTAAACACTACCGCAGCAAGCTCAAGATCATACGTAGGATAGTTTTGTTCGTGTGACTTCAGTTGCCTAGAGGCATATGCAACTACCTTTCCATCCTCCATCAAAACATAACCTAAACCATTTTTAGATGCATCACTAAACATAACATATTCCTTACCAGAAGTGGGTTGAGCCAACACAGGAACTTCGGTAAGCATTCTTTTTGGTTGGTCAAAACTAGTTTGACATCTAGTAGACCATTCGAAGCAATTTAGTCAAAGGGGATGCTATCACCGAGAACCCCTTCACAAACCGGCGATAGTAGCCAGCTAAACTAAAAAAACTTCTTGCTTTTGCCACATTCCGTGGTAGCTTCTAGTTAACAATTGCTTCAACCTTACTGGGATCAACCCTAATCCTTTGAGAAGAAATAGCATGTCTTAGAAAAGATACCTCCTGAAGCCAAAAATCATACTTACTCAGCTTAGCATACAACTACTTTTCCAGTAGGCTTTGTAACACAACTCTCAGATGCTCAACATGATCATGCTCATTCTTGGAATAGACCAAGATATCATCTATAAACACCACTACAAACTAGTCTAAATAGGGCTAAACACTCTAATCATCAGAACCATGAATATAGCTGGAGCATTAGTTAACCCGAATGGCATTACCAAGAATTCATAACATTCATAACAGGTCCTAAATGTAGTCTTTAAACCATCTACATCCTTTACCCGAAGTTGATAGTATCCTGATTGCAGATCTATCTTTGAAAACTAAAACAAAAATTCGGTAATGTTGTCGCCTGCAACCAAATATAAAAAGAAATCAACTTCTTGCAACACAAATTAATATAGTAGTGAAAAGTAGGGATCGTCCCATGAGGAATCTATTGGTAAATATTATATGAGTTAAAAACTAAAAAAAATTAGGGGGTTGAATTGACATGATTTAAAGATATTAAAAATGACAAAAAATTGAAATAATGAAAATATTCAGATCTGGAAAACTAATAATGAACCTTGGTTTTGGGTCACCTATGTTATCAAACTAACATGGATCATCAATATAAAATTAAGTTCATTAACAAATACTCATTGGGTGATATTCTCTCTTAAGATTAAATGAATAGAAACATGTATTCTAATAACTCTTATTAACCAACAACTTATATACGATCTTAAGTTTGATTAATTAATGTCTTTAAGAACCAAGAGAACCAGTGAGCAAGATAATACACATACGATATGTATTTAATATAGATAGGTATCATTCCTAGAATTTCCAATCCCTAACGTAAAGATGGTAATCTTAATTGCCACTTTGGATTAGCAAAACTAAACGTCAAATCCTACTAATCTAGCTGTAAATTAAAACAATCAATTCTTAGTTGCGCATCACAATTCAATCGTAAAAAGCAATTTGGAAGACACTTAATATTCATCAATGAAATAAACTTTATTAAAAAAATCTCACACATACTAGATGATAATGTGGTTCCTTTCAACCAAGAAGGATAATTTAACTACTTATAACAGAGGTAAAACATAACAGAAGAATAGCAAAACACATAGTCTCCATATATGGTCTTTTTCAAAAAAATACAAAAATCCTCTAAACCCAGAAAAAATAGCAAAAAAATGTAAAGATGATGTAACTAGATGTCCCCCCCTCTTCCCTCTTATCGTTATCTTTATCAGATACACTCCCCACATAATCAGGCAGTAGATTCCCACCTAAAAGACAATAACTTGATTCCCTAAATAATAAAAATCCTAAATATATCGAATCTATATTCAAATCAGATTCTGTAGATAGATTTTTCCTTTGCACGTGCCCACGCTTAGTCAAAAACTTTTCTGCCAACTAGGAATTCGAATTGTCTTTGCTTTCCTTGCATCTTTTTGATTCAAATTCATGTCCCATGTGTTGAAAACCATTTGAGAATAATTAAGAAACAAGTTCATTAATTTTAAATAAAAATTTCAACACATTAAAGAGATTTGTAGCCAAAGTTAGTACAAAAATAACAAATTAGTATCTTGATCGCAGATCTATCTTTGAAAATACTCCTGTATCTTTCAATTGATCAAACAGATCTTCTATCCTTGGAAACAAATACTTATTCTTCACTGGGACTCTATTCAATTGCCTATAATCGATGCACATTCGAAAAGTACCATCCTTCTTCTTAACAAACATAATCAGTGCTCCCCATGGTGAAACATTGGGTCGAATGAACACTTTATCCAGTAGCTCTTGCAACTGCACCTTCAACTCATTCAATTCAATAGGAGCCATCCTGTATGGTGCTCTAGACATAGGAGCAGTGCCAGGTATAACTTCAATAGATATCTCCACTTCCCTTTTAGGAGGAAGTCTGGGTAGCTTTTCAGGAAACACATCCGAAAAATTTCTCACCACTAGAATATCTTGTAGCTTAACACCCCCTTTCTTAGAATCAATCACAAAATCCAGATAAGCTTCACATCCCTTCCTAAGGCACCTTCGAGCTTGTATAACAGATACCACATTAGCCAAAGGACTAATGCAGATGCCATGCAATATCATTTCAGGTTGATCAGGCTTCCTAAGCACAACTGTCTTAGCTACAGATCTTTGAGTGAATTTGTGTGTACTGAAGGCACCTTCATGACTTCTTTAGTCCAAGGATTAACCTCCTCTAGAAAAACTAGGCCGCTCCTTAAAGAAGGGAGATAACACAGTGCACCATCCGTTCAGGTGGGCAACTAATTTCATCTAATACCTCTTCACTTTTTCTAACCAAAATTTTGCCTTTTTAGACTCCTCCAGAGATGTT
Source organism: Erythroxylum citrifolium (assembly GCA_026284465.1). NCBI lineage: Eukaryota > Viridiplantae > Streptophyta > Magnoliopsida > Malpighiales > Erythroxylaceae > Erythroxylum > Erythroxylum citrifolium. The sequence continues at coordinate 13,289,993 of JANKOE010000004.1, forward strand.
CCAGTACATTATTCAGCTCCATACTTCCACAACTGATTAATCGAAGCCTTAGGTGCATTCATACGGTGTAACAGAGTCATAGCTTAACTAAAGTTTCCCTCTGAGCTAGAGATGGTTACCCCAGAGGGGCCCGAAATAGACGGACGAGATCGCGCAGGATTGTTACTCTCCATAACCTCATCAACGGCCTTATGAGATCTTTCCATACCCAAATCTAAAACCCAAAAATGGGACAACCTGTATTAGGTCAAACACAACTCTTATATCCAAGTATAAGCAATAGTTAAGCACTGGTTAAACCAAAATTGCCTAAACCATGCTCGGATACCAAATGATGTAACACCCACATGCCCCCTGAGAGGATATGCAGATGCCACACAAAACAGTACTAAAACAATATAAAACATGCTAAAATACTTCAAAAAACCCAAGTAACATACATTACATTTCATAGGTTGAGTCATATTCAGAACATAATATACACATGGTACTTATCACATACAAGCCTTAAATCCAAATCCAATTTGTATTATAGTTATTACAAACCATTAAACATAATACAAAATACAATGTCTCATTACATTAAATACATCTAAAAAACAACTTAAAAACTCAAACAAAACAACTTCCAAACATGTCACATCCTTCATTGGCCATTGTGGTTATTCCATCCTTAAGTATTCTTATCAGAACCTACACGGTGGTAAAACCACCGTGCTAAGCATATAACTTAGTGGGGAATAACTAAATAAGATATAAACTGATGACTGTTTCTAACAGTCGTCTAGCATTCACATGTACAAAATTAAACCATATCACAAGCAATCTTTAATTGTTCATATTAAAGAGCAATCCAAACATTATGTCTCGGAACAGAATATGATTCATCAATACAAAACAAAACATATAAATATCAGAACAAAATGTACAAGTATCAGAACAAGATATAATTCTTTCATATCAAAATACCACTTATATCATATCAGAATATATCTTGTATCAAATTAGAACTTGTCTTGTATCAGAACAGAACTTGATTATGTCAGAACAGAACTTGATTATATCATAACAGAATTTAGTTGTATCAGAATTGAACATATATCAAAACACAAAATAGGTTAGCCTGGTAGTCCTTTTTACAGAAGTAGGTAACGGGAACAGTATCACAGAACAGGAGAGACTTATGTTTTACAATCAGGGGATACCGTAATGTCAATAATCAGAGGACATCATAGTGTCAATAATCAAGGGACACCTTAATGTTAAGTTACAGGGGACACCTTAGTGTTAAGTTACAGGAGCAACTGCAGACTCTTTTAGGCATGCCTATTTACCCACGACTAGGACTTGGCAGTTTTAAAACAAAATGTTTCGAATTTTAGAATCACATGTAAAAGATGTAGTGCAGATTATATGTCTTTATTCCATTTTGCTCAAATTGAACATATTCATTCACATTCGATCAAACTTAACATGCCTTATAAACAAAAGCCTTTGTATCAATAAATCAATGAAGCTTTAAGTCATTACACATTACATATAATCATACAAATTTCCAATTCACAAACAATCATATCCAATTCACATCACATAAATCCTTTGGAATACTTTTATGTTCATAGGAACACATTCTTCCTTGAACAAACCATACAACTCAACATTAGATACATTATTATTAAACTATCATCTCAATTATCAATCCATAACTTCTTCAACCCTTAATTAACTCATTTCATAACAAATTATATTCATTTCCAACCTTAATTAAGCCCAATTAAACCATTATAAAGTATCTTAACCTTATATAGTCCAACAATTGCCCAAAACCAACCTTTTCTCCTTCCGAAGTACTTCCCATGACCGTGGGAATGAGCCTTATAAATCGCACAATCATGGGATGAGTAGACCGAAGATTCACTCACCCACAACCTTCAATTTGTTTCTAAAACTTGACTTCTTCACTTCCATTCAATACACCTTCAACATAGTCCTTTAATTACCCTTCAAACAAGTATCATATTCAAGACCTCAATTCATCATCAACTCAATACATATTCTAGCCAATTCAAGCATCATATAATTCATGTCACAACATGTTATCAAGTTTAGAATTCCCTTACCTATTTAACTTCAAAGTCCTACTTCAAAGAACAACCAAAACTAGCCCTTCATGCAACCAACACACCTCCTAGATCAAGACGAAAATTTTAGCACCAAGAAGACAATAACACAAAAAATAGCAAGATCTACTTCCTTGAAGCAATATCTTACCAAGATTCCAAGTGATGATGATCCAAAATCAAGCATAAATTCTAGTAATTGAGAGGAAGTGAGAGGTTTCGGTGGTGAGAGTAGTGAGAAGGCAGCAGAAACACCAAATGGGCTGGAGTGATTCAGCCTTTACTTTGTAAGGTGTCCTAACTTTGAAGGGACACATGTCCTTCCATAGTGTGACCTACATGTCAAATATAGGAGTGAGCCACTTATCTTCTTATCTTGTTGCCAAACGTCGCAACTCAATTAGGCCACTTGTCACTTACTTATTGCTGCCACTTGTTAATTTATTAACGATGCCATTTGTCACTTAATTTTCCATGCCAAATGTCACTAGTTCATAAGCTTAATCATCCAATTTTCTATGTACCAACTTGTCTTGACACTTGACATTTTCCTAGTCTAAATGCACATTTTAATACCTCAATTTTCTAATAGTATCAATTAATTCCAAGTTACTAATCATGGTTTGATGGACTATAAATTCAAGACCTATGTAATTCACAATTTCAACACCTATAACACATGTACTTTTATGAACATGTAACATTTCAACTAGGGTATAATTTGAGACCTTTCACACATCATAAAATTTAAATTACAAAAAATCATTGAATTATGTGCGTCTTTTATTCGTAGTTTAGTTACAAGATGAAGGTATTGACGACACAAGGAGTTGTAGTTTCTTGACATCATTCAGTTGCAGAGGCAATTTCTAATTTTTGTTAAATATTTCTACTACAAGTCATATATGTTGGTAAAAGAATATTGAACGTTAAAAATATACATAATATTAACATATAAACCAAACATAATCTCTAATCTAGGTGTTTAATCCCCATACTAAAATTTTAAGAAGCAACATAGGTAAATCTCACAATCATTGCTTTGTATAACAATGATCAAATTAGTTAAACCAATATTGCATTCAAACTAACGAAATCTTATTCTTACTTATTCTCTTTCCTAAACAATTCTCCTACATAAGAGATAGGAAATATAGATAAGTAAATAATAAATTTGCATCAAACCAAGTGGCACCATCACCTACCACAAAATATATGTCGATAGTAAAAAAAAAGTTAATTACTATATAAAAATGCATGGGATTTTATCTTAACAAAATATGTTAATATCCAAGTCTTCCCTACCTCATGTATATGATTTCAGTCGAATATCCAAATCTTTGTTACTTATGATAAGATATAACAACACCACCAATGGTTGTTATAAAGTACAGGGACAAAAAACTACAAAAAAGTATTCAACTTTATATTGTTATCTAAACTATTATTTTTTTTAAAAATACATGCTAGGTAATAACAAAACAAAGGCAATACACATATATGAATCAATGTTAATATTCAAATGATTATTAATATTTTTGGCATACTTAGAAACAAATAGTCAAAAAAGATATGTCAAAGTTTTCTTCTAACGTTTGGTTTAAGTCTGCCAACACATTTATTAACTTTTTTTCGTAATTAACTACTAATTGTAAAAATTGAGTCCATTATGCCAAAGCCCAAACAAACTCCAAGAACTATACTCTCAATTAAGATAATGGATGAAATTTGACTAACAAATTGCTAAGTAAACATAGTGTAAGATATATACAAAGAAATTTAGAAATTAATTTCTTTTAATTTACACAATCATTCCACTATGTTACTTAAGCAATTACTAGGATTAAAATATGAAAATGTCACTTCGGACAAACCTAATATTTCAAACAATGTTATTATTAATAGACATGTAAGAATAATTTCACAAAAAATAAATTAATGTTAATAATATCAAGTACACATAGTCAAAAAAATAGCAACATTTGCACCAATATTGTGGTATCAGAGCATCCTAGGTTTATGATTCCTAGGAAACCCTAGTGGGTAGCCCAAAGGTAGAGTCAGCATGCAGCATATAATATGAAATGAATTTCATTTTT
>JANKOE010000004.1:13294311-13311426 GCA_026284465.1 Erythroxylum citrifolium
TCACTTAAGCCCTTTGGGCTCAAGCCCATTTATCTTCTTTACCTTCTCTTCTCTTCTTCTTCTTATATCCTCTTCCATTTATATAGCTTAAGCCCATTTACTTATAACTTAGGCCCATTAGCCCTTTTAAAATCCAACTACCCCATTTAACTACATCTAACACATTAATTGTTCATTAATTTCTTTTTAATACATGCTACTTACTTCAATCAATATTATACGCTAATTTATGCTATCTTAATTAATGTTAACTTACTTTACTTAATTTAATCTAATCATGCTTAATTAATCATAAAAAAAATTCTGGGGGCAACATGCCTTCCAAACTATTAATTATTTATGCTAAATTAGTATTCTCAAGTGCTTCAGTTTTACTTTTAATTTGATTTTTATAATTTTAGTTTAATTGTAATCTCGAGTCTATAATTGTAATTTATTTTAGCTCGGTTGTAATTTTAAATATTTTTGTTGAATTTTAATTTTTAAACCAATGTTGTGGTTTAAATTTATGTACCTTTTATTTCAAGTTTACTTTTTATTCTTAACATCTTTTATTAATGAATTTATAACAATTATAAATAAGAATTTAAAATAAATGTAAATATTAGTGTCATTTTGAATGTCTCAATGAGACTTTTGTAATGATATATTTTGTGTAAAGTACTATATATTTTAAATTTAATTAATTAGTAAATTATGTAAATAAATCAAATTATGAGAAGGACATAAAAGGAATATGTTAAAATGAAAATAGACAAAGTTGTCTTTTTACAACTTTTAGTGCATAAATAGTAACATACAAAATTTAATGTATTACTATTCATTACACTATTTTGGTGTCTTTCTTGGAGTGAATTCTTTGCTTGCTTGTCCCATTTTGTCTGTGTTCACGTTTCAAATTCGTCGAAAATGGAACCGCCCCATTCCCAGTTTTCAATAAGGTGTATCTTATCAATTTTTTCCTTTTCTTCTAGTTAATTAACAAGCTTTCTGTTAAAAACATGTAAAGGTGGAATGAAGCCAGAGGTCATGAAGGCAATTGCAGATCGATTGGACACATTAGAAGGAAGCCTCCTGGGGAATTTATACTGAGTTCACTATTGTTGAGTTTGGCTCCTTTGTTGTCCCATATTGGTTGGGGACAACAATTGGAGCAAAGCTCTTGCCTATATAAGGAAGTTGCTTCCTCTTTAGTTTATACACCAAAACAAAATCAAAGATTTGTATAACAAATTTGACTCTAGTTAAATTCTTCTTTTGAGGTGAGAGTTGGAGAGTTTATCTTGATTATTTCTTTGTAGGTGTGTTGGTGTATTAAGAAATTAGGTGAGAGGAAAAATTGTGTGATTGTAAGAATTTTTCACATAGTAGATTTTCTTTTCAGCACCTGTGGTTTTTTTTTCCGATTTGGGAGTTTTCACGTAAATTTTCTTGTGTTGTTATTTTCTGATATTTTTATCTATCAAATATCCTTGGGTGTGGGTTCGGGAGGTCTAAATATTCAACATGTGGTATTAGAGCCAAGGTTTGTTTTTCTTGAAAATTCTAAGTATGTTCTGTGGTCGCAATTTTGACTAATCTTCCACATCAGAAAAGATTTTGTTAAGAAAGGTTCATTTGGTGTGGTGGAGTTTTGGTGTGGTAGTGTGGTGGTACATGTCTAGGAAAGTTTTGGCTAAGGAAAGACTTGGTATTTAAGTGTGTCCATTGTGACCCACCTCTCTTTCCTGGAAACTTTCCTGGTGTACTATTCATTTCTACGGTAAAATTCATTAAGGCAGAAGAAAACAAGAAAAATGTCAGAAAATAGGGTTTCGAATCCTCTTAGATTTGAGGTGGAGAAATTCGACGGGAGAATCAATTTTGGCTTGTGGCAAGTACCAGTCAGAGACATTTTGATTCAATCGGGATTATACAACGCATTAAAAGGTAAACAAATCTTTGATATCAGTACAGACAAATCTAATATGAGCGATGAAGATTGAGAGGATCTGAATTTGAGAGCAGCAAGTGGGATATGATTGTGTTTGGCTAAGAATGTCCTTCCGAATGTGCATGGAATATTTACAGGAAAGGAGCTCTGGGAAAAGCTCGAGGAGTTGTATCAAACAAAGGGCGTCTCAAATCGGGTGTACCTAAAGGAGCAGTTTCATACACTGCGGATGAGGGAAGATACTACATTTCAGATCATTTAAGTGTTCTCAATGGCATCATCTCTGAACTGGAGGCTATTGGAGTTTGTATAGATGATGAGGATCAAGCTTTGAGACTCATCTGGTCTCTTCCATCTTCATATGAACACATGAAACCGAATTTGATTCATGGGAAGGAGAAGATAGTTTTTTCTAAAGTTATCGAAAAACTCTTTTCAGAAGAAAGAAGACTGGGTGGTGGAAGAAATTTTCCTTCTGAAAACTCAGCTTTGGTGGTAGCTGGATATCGGAAGAAGAACTCCATGGAGAAAAATGCAGTATGTTGGACGTGTGGACAATCTGAGCACGTGAAGAAAAATTGTCCAAGAGATGGAGCGCATTCGACAAAAGGCTCTGGGTCAGTTAATGGAGAGACTGACAATGTCGCTAACATTGTCTCAATGGATGATAATCTTGCTCTCTAAAAAGGGGGCATGTAGTTCTTCATGGCATGCCGCTAATCCCAAAATTGTCATGATAGAGGATGTGTTACTGTTAGCGGGTCCACAAGTTTGCACACAGACACTGGTTTGGCATTAATGCAAGGTGTGTGGTAGAATTTATGTCGATGGCTGATGAACTTCTAGGAAAGCCAAACATGGGAGTTGCACCATAATTTTTTCAGCAATGTTATTTTTCGACATATACCGAAGTAAAAGGCTTGAAATTGGTTTATTCTGAGTGGGTATGCTTTTATGGTGGAGCATGATACTATGAAGCATGATAATTCTGTACATTGAGAGTTATGTTATTTTCAGAAGATCTTCATTGAAGTGAAATGTGGTTGTGGGATCAACCAAAGTCGTCAAGGTAGAGATTGTTGAGTTTGGCTCCTTTGTTGTCGCATATTGGTTGAGAACAACAATTGGGACAAAGCTCTTGCCTATATAAGGAGGTTGCTACCTCCTTAGTTTAACAACAAAATAAAGTCAAAGATTTGTATGACAAGTTTGACTCTAGTTAAATTCTTCTTTTGAGGTGAGAGTTGGAGAGTTTGTCTTGAGTATTTCTTTGTGGGTGTGTTGGTGTATTAGAGGATTGGGTGAGAGGAAAAATTGTATGATTGTAAGAATTTTTCACATAGTGAATTTTCTTCTTGGTGCTCGTGGTTTTTTTCCGGTTTGGGAGTTTCCACGTAAATTCTCTTGTATTGTTATTTTCTGATATTTTTATCTATTAAATATTCTTGAGTGTAAGTTTAGGAGGTCTAAATTCCCAACAACTATATCTTGTTTTTTTGCTTTTTTAGGCGGCGTTGATCTCTATACTAATGCAAAACTCCCATTAAGCATTCCTTTATCTCATCTAACATGAAGGACCATGCACTTGGTTAGTGCTACCAGCTTCCAGGTTAAGTCAACAATTGTGATATTCGGTAAGTGAGATTATGCTCTTATCCCATCTTGATTTGTGGCTAACAGGTTTTGATAAGCACTCATTGTTTTGGTATTTTTCTGGGCCCGTTGTCAGATCAACAAAAGGTAAAATTGGTAGTAGGCATTTCGAGAACACCGAATCTGATGCTTAAGCAGCCGCATAATCTTGGAAGCAAGCAACTTCAGCTGCGCAAGGATAGGTTCAGATCCAAACAAAGGCTATTCTACGAGCATTTATCCACGCTTATTCTCGATACTTGATTCTTATTTTATTTTATAAGCATTCATCCGGCAATTTTTTTGTATGTCTCATTTATGAAATGAATTGATACTTATAAAATAAAATAGGAACAGAATAATAGAAACAGATAATCTATCCCGTCAATGTTTTGCTATTGGTCATTTCAGCACCAGTAAAGACTTGGCCTTTCAATGCCACAAACTTCAGAGACTAACCATCAGGTCGTTGATTGTGAATCAGAAAGCCCTGAGAGGATGTACACAGTTCTGATGGGTCTCAGTATTCCAGTAATGAGGAGACGAGTAGAACGAATGAGTGGCGAGCATGGACACAGGGGACACAGCTATAAGAGCCAAAGACCAGTTGGAGTATATGGTATCCCGGAGGCACGGTTTCAGCTCTACTGCCACATCACGCAGATGTAAAAGTTGATGAATCAGACTCTGGTGAAGAGGTAGAAATGGAAGACTCACCTACTGCTCAATCAACAGTGCGCTCTCCAAGGGCAATACCTTCGTCTCATGTCAAATATGGTCATGTTGATCTAGAGTTCATCTCAAGTTGCCAGTTTATAATGCTGTTGCTGCTCGATTTGACGCTCTCAACTGTCCCAAAGTCTTTAGAGACAGATAATAGGATTGACTGATAACCGAGACAAATACTACGATTAATTAAATTAGTACCATTGATGTCTTCCATATTCTTTCGAACAGAGGTCGAGTTTCTCCTGTCAATACTATATTCATTTCAACCTATTTCATCTCAACGAAAAGGAGTTTCGCTTAATCTATTCATAGCTTGTTATGGTACGAGTACAATTATGATATAGCTTGTTATGATACATATAAATTTAGTTCTATTCGTTTGATATTCTCGTATCTCCAACTTCTCTGCAAAGAAAGAGTTCGAGTTCTTACCAGTCAGATTCAACGCGTTTACTCTGAAGGACAAATTATTTTATTGGTTCCTTTCCTGAGATGTTTTAATAATGACGAAGATACAATAAAACAATCCAATTCGTGTCTGCCACTTGCTTCGAACGCTACTGAGCATATAACCTGTCTTCTAATTTAATCACTTAGCGTATCACTCTGACCTCTGAATTTATGAGTTTATTGTGTAATTTATCACTCATCCTGCAACCATTAAATCAACTTTTTCAAAAAACAATCCGTAGCTGAAGCTAGCAAGGTATCATTAGCCATTCTAGACAGAGAAATGCTTGAATTCCAACAACGATCTCTTCTTCATGCAGAATCACAATGCAAATCTAATATGCAGTGCATTGACGGCGTCAGGTTCAACATGATGCATTAGATCAGAGAGTTAAAAAATTTCGTGATCAGAAAAATAGGATGACCAACGTCTCTGAAAAACCTGAAACAACCAACTTCTTCTATAAGAACCTCATTTGAACTCCTGCAATGAAAATTGATCAAATTACCCATCAACATCTCAACAGCAGCGACAGGTCAAAAAATCTAAGCATGTGTATGGTCTCGATTTCTCTTCAATCTCCAATGCTGTGGGTAACTGCTCCAAATTGTACAAGTTGGTTTGACCACAACAGAAGTTGTATATATTCTGGCAAACTCCTTTACTGAATGGAAACACTCGTTCAGGGATTCCCCTACACAGCAGCAGAAAGTGAACCGGTTAAATTATGGTCATTCATATTTTTCCAGTTCAAGATGCAATTAGACATGAAGCAAACTCCAGAAAGTCTCATGCGAAGAATTTGTCAACCAGTCCCAGCTTCATCCAATAGATGTCTTAATCATAACCTTATACTCGATTTCAATTTCATTCAAAAGATGTCTTGCTAAAGAAGTTCCAATACCTACCTTTTAGCATAATTAACACTGATTCATAACTTAGAATGACATGTAAAATCCTCACTTCTATTAAATTTCATAGTCATAGAAATCAATAATTTTTGTTGAATAAGCAGAGTAGAAACAGACCTGAGATATGGAATACGTCTACGCCTTACAAGTTCATAGGTAGTCTGATTTGTCAGAATAAGATAGCTGCACACAAAATGATGAGATTGGTGAACTTGCGTGAGAGGGGAAAAAGGGAGTGGCAGTTGAGCATGATGCATTCAGTTATGCAAAATAAGATTTTTTTTTTTTCAAACGACAAGATGCTAGAATTTTTGGTAGAACAATATACTGTGATGAGCACCCAAAAATATTCATATGCTACAATGCACCATAGCAAGCTTAAAGATTAGGGCCTGTTTAGTTCCACTTCCACTTTTCTGTTGTAATTTTAATTTTAGTTTCAGGTTTTTAGTTTGTTTTTTAAAAATAAAAACAAAAGCATGATTGTTAGTGTGTAACAATTACATATTATACTTTTTATAAATAAATAAATTTTATTTTAATATCGGATATAATATTCATTGAAAATTATTATATTTTTAAATAAATAATTTAATAATTAAAGTTTTATTTATAAATTAATATTTATTTTAATAATTAAACTAATTTTATTTAAAATTTATACATTCTGAAGATATTTTAAATTTAAATTATATTTATTAATAATTATTAAATTAAATTATTTATTTTTAAATGTTAATATTTAAATTAATTATAAAAATTAAATTAAGTTATTTATAATTATTATTAATAATTAATATTAAATAATTATATAATATATACTTTCTTGATAGTAAATTATATTATAAAAAAGCAAAAAAAAACACTTTTTATAGTTTTATAACTTATAAAAACCGGAAGAAACCAAAACAAAAAACAGAAATCAAAAAATCAAACAAAATTTATTTTTACTAAATTTGAAAATAAAAATAAAAAAATATAAATATAAACGAAAATAAACAAACCCTTAGTTATCAAGATTTCATTTCTCAAGTCAACAAAGCCTCAACCCTATATAAATGTTTATCACACACAAGCAGGTTAATCTCAGCTTTACATCACATATATTTTTGGATAAAGAATATATAGCCTGATGAATATCCAAAAAATAGTCATATGTATCAATGAGCCATAGCATGCTTAAGTTTAATTATCAAGCTTTCATTTCCCAAGTCAAAAACTTATCTAAATGTTTGTTACACACAAGTAGGTAAACTCTCAGCTTTACATTATACATAAAGCATGATCTCTCTAGTCAACATCTACATCAAATAAACAAAGATAAGAAATTAAATTAAATAAACTAAAACAGTAAAACAAAGCTTTGGATCATTGAGGATGGCCACTATAAGCATCAGTAAGTAAAATGCGCTACCGGATGAAAACAGCAAATTTTGATTGTAAGGCCTTCATTGAATAACCTAGGGAACATTTGAATCAAAAAGATGTGCATAAAAACTTTCAAGCTAAAAAGCTTAATAGATAACAAGTTACCTATGGAAGAGTAGCAGGAGGAGAAGAAAGATCAGAGAGATTGATAAGGTAACCAACAACAGTATCATGATAGCACCCTTCCACCTGCAAGAACAGTTTCATCTCAGGATCCAATCTACCGTCATGCAGTCTGATAATGCATTAATTGTAAACCTATTGGAAGGTGGATAATTTAGTACATGACCACTTCCATCATTTTTTCCTTTTCAGTTTTTCGATATTAGTTTGGCATCAAACACATTTGACATAGGAAGAGAAAGAGTCTCCAGAAAACATGAATGAACTCAAAGGCTTCATACCAAACCCTTGTGATGCTAGCCTTCAAGTATTCAATGTATAAGATGCCAGTCCATAAGCACAATGCTGTTTCTTCCCATAGGTACCACCTAAAGTATCACAATGAGAAAAGAAGGGAAACCAGGACACAATAACATAAATATCATAAAATAGTTTCATAAATTAGTTAAATCAGCATAAAAGAATATTGAAAGAATAATTCACCAGAAACGACAATGATTTTTCAGGCCAATGCAAGTTCCAAGCCAAACGCAATGATGATCAAACTGAAGCACACACTTTTCACAATCGTGGCAATGCTTTGTTCGTGGAGGCTGAAATCACAGCATTAAAAGTACGAATGATTTCATACAAGGGGAATAGTTATTTAAGAAACAGCAGAAATACATGTTTTATTGCTCATAACATATCTTTCATTCAGAAACTTGCACAGTTGAGAGACTATATTAAAATATCAATCTATAAATAGGCAAAATAAGGTTTGTAAAAGGTGTAACTCAAGACACCCAATTTCTGTGGTGCTTTACACCACAGCAGTTATCAACACTACAGTGCACCTTAATCCAAGAAGTTAACATTTCCTATAAAACTTACTACATCTAATTAATAAACTTGTCCACAGCCTATCACTATCATGTATGCAGGTTTTTATGTGTTTTACAAGTTGGACAGCAAATTATGAAATGAAATTTTGATTCTTTTCATTGATGATCAAGTCATAGTCATCGATCATAGTCACCATTTTCACACATCATCCATATACAATGAAAATCTAATCAAGGAAAAGAATGAAGGTATATCATGCACATTTGTGCTTCTATGCTTGGCAACCAAGAAAAGGGTGCTAGCTCCATTGATTTTTTTTCCTCGTTTTTCTCTTTCTATGGGGAATTGGGTCCAGGCACAGCCTAACTAAGCAAGCCATTCCATTTAGGGCAAGATTTAGCGATCCTATAGTTAAAGAAGTGTGAAATGCATATTCAACAAGAACCAGGAATTCTACCACAAGCACTAAGCAATGATCTTCATTTGTAGAAGATTAATGAATTACTAAATGCAGCGACTACCAGTTCTCGGCATTTTAGTGGTTGTAATAAAATTTTGGTCCATGCATTTGGGTGCATTACATAATGCAGGGATGAATTCATAATATATAAATACCTGTTCAGCGTTGCAATAGGTGCATGTCAAACTTCTGCAAGACCAAGAGAAAGCAATAAATAGCCAGTGTGAATGCACAATGACTTATTTTAATTTAAGCCTATTAAAAACATGAAATAAAAATAAAGAAAGAAACAATAACACTCTTCCACTGAACAATTTACACTAAGTCATCCTTCAATGTAGGTGATACCTATTTATGTTTAGCCAAGCAGTTAAATATTTTCTGAAAATTCTCTAATTGTTTTTAAAACTGTGGAAATTAGCTTTTACACTAAGCAAATTCCAGCGACCAGAAGCAGCCATCATATCAATAGCAAACTTGTCATCGTAGAGCAATGTGGATAACCATCTAATAATTATGCATTGAGAATCCAGATTAAATCAGCAAACAGTCGGAAAGATGTTACTTCTGGACAGCAGGATCAAGTCCCTGAACCTGATTCACTGAAGATGGTGCCTTTAGACCAAGTTTACAAATGCTTTGTCCATAGGTAGGATTGTCTTTTGTTCCCATAATAAAGAGTCTGTTAGTTTGTCGGTAGATTTGGTTTCAAGATTGTCTTGTATCCTTTAAATGGGAATGCAGCAAAATAATAAGATAGGCTTTTATTCACTCAAAACAGTCAATATATTGAGATTCAGAGTTTTCTCTAAACGAGCTCTATTCTGTTCTACTTGAAAATATAGGTAGACAAGGGGGGAAGTCTTCTAGGCCCAATATACAAGCAGAGCTACTAGAGGACTTCCACTACAGGGTCCTGTAACCAGATCCAGTATCAGGGACCATAACACAATAATATTTTAAAAAGGCTTCAGCCATCAACTGTAAGTGCTTGGGTACCTTACAGATGTACCACGGGGGTACATGTCCAATACAAGCTTTGTCCAAGACATTAAACTACTTCCCGTAATATCTCTTCCAGGCTGATTCTGACCCACATCTATGATAAAGCGTCCGCTCTCGCTTGAAGCAGGCTGTCTTTGCAAACATAGAAAAATTAGGGACACTATTTGCTCTAACTTAAATTCATCACTATTGAATGTTAATACCTCTTATTTGTTATGAATTGATCTCTTAAAATAATAACTCCAAAACTAGGCCTTACTTTGAGATCGTTGATGACTTTCTAAGCGCATTGCTTTCATTCAAAGCCCTCATTGCATCAAGAACATAACTGAAGTAAAACATTAGGCAAGCAAGAATGTCACGCAATTAAAAAACATAAAACATATGAGCTGCAAGCATGGTATATCCAATAATGAAGAGGCAAAAACTGGACTGAAATTTACCCAGGAGAAGAACCAGATGTAGCAAAGTACTGAACTAGTGTTGCAGAAAATAATAACAAGTATAGAGCAGTGTACCTGAGAGATATGGAAACGTTAAACTACACTAATCAAGCTTCAAACATGTTGCAAGCACAAGTTCAAGTGATGATAAGATATGGTATGGCATCACAAAAAACTTTGGGGAAGTGGAAAAGAAAAGGATAAGGTAACATATCTTGATTGTTAACTCTAAAAGCCAAAAGAAGTGAAGCATAGAACGCTTCTTGATATATGTATGTTGATTGGTTCAGTTATACCTAAGCAATTTTTTGTGTGCAATAGGAAAGATAGACCAGTTCTCCTTAATTCTTTCTCCTAATAGACTATGGTGTTTCTGGTTAAAACATGGAAGTTCCCAATGGCAATAACATGAAGACATAAATTGCATGAAGCCAGAGTAGAAAACCCTAACAGAACAGAATTCAATGCTTCTCTTACTACAAGTGAATAGTTCACATTCTTAGTGGAAAGAAAAATCTGAACCATTAGTCCCTTGAACAATTTTAACAAAGTTAATCAAGTGACTCTAATTCCTCTGTTAAAAGTACATATGTATTTGTGCTTATAATTTGATCAGCCCTCACAGGACGTTCTTCGAGAGATACGAGGCTAAACATTTGCTTCCAATATACAATAAATGAAAAATTTAAGTACAACAAAGATTCATTCCATTTCTCCTTCAATTGGCCAAAACCTACCTCATCTTCCTAAAATCAGTCAGTAGTTTGCCTCAAATTTTTAAGGTCTAGTAACTTTTTACAATGCCCATACTCTTTGAAGACCCAATCCTAGTTACTAGATAAAGTACTCATCTAATCCCCTCCTAATTCATTAACTCAAAATTACAGAAAGCAGTAAACACTTTATGTTTCCAACAACGAAAAGGCTACTCTCATGAAAAGAAAATACATTTCTTTAGATTCAATATCGAAGAAAATAAATTTCGAACTTTTTGCTTAGAAGATAATATAGTCATTGTTAGCATACCATGGCTCCCGCTTCGTTCTCTCTACCAATTCACTATCGAAAAGAAACAGAATTCCTACATATACCACATGGAGAATCACCAATGCAGCTTTCATTCCCAACGACGACCTCCTCGCTATCATAAAACAACAAAGCAAAATGAACTAATTGCAAAAGAAAGCTTGTGGAAGGATTACAATTGAAGACGGAAGTTCAAGTCTTTTAAGTGAAAAGAAAAAGGTAACCGATCTTCCCGCCAGATTTCTCAGGACCCAAACAGAAACCGTACCAGGATCGGCGAGGCACGGCACGGCACGGTAGCATCGATCCAGAGCTCGATTGCAGGCGTTTTGGCACATGCTCAGAATTGACATCGGAGCAAAGTCATGGAAAGGATTGACTAAAAGAGGACGTTGGATACACTGAAATCAAGCCAAACCACCTCAAAACCTGTAAAGTTTCAAAATTTCTGGGAACTTTATCGGGAAAGCGTACTTGCCAAAGAAAGAGAAGATTTTGCTTAGCGCAAAACCAGCTTGTGAGACAAACTCATATGGGCAAGTAAAATCATAAAATTTGCTTTGCTCATTGTAACAGTTGAAATGTTTTCCTACTTAATCAGTCTAGACTCTATTTCACTTGATTTTAACTCTTTTCATGATTCAGGCCTAGGCTGTTGTTTTGAAAATGTTTTGGGCTTGACGGCATTGGCCCAATTTGTACAGAATAATTTGATTTTTTAACACCCTATTTGGAACACTAGGAATTTAAATTGAATTCAATTTACTGATTTGAAACAAAAAAAAAGGCAAGATTTCAATTCGTGTGTGAGTTGAAACCCACCACCTTTTGTAAATTCAATTCACGCGAAAATTCACGTGAATTGAAATCCAACAACTGCTGGTTTCTCCCACAACTTCAACCCTATCCATCTTCATCTACCACGAATTCACCAAATCCATCTTCCTAGGTTCTCAAATTTTTTGTAATGACTAACGCCCTAAAATTTGTCTATTGTTTTTCAACTTTTTTTATAATAATAATTTTTTTATTATAATTTTTACTTTTTACTTTTTGTTTCTCTTTGCATGAAAACAAAATTTTGTTTGTTTGTTTGTGTCAAAATTATATTTTTATTTTCAAATTTAATAAAAATATTTATTTGAATTAATATTTTGGGTTTCTTTTCTATTTTAAAAATAATAAAAAACCATAAAATAGTTTTTTCTATTTATGTTTTGTCATAATCTGATTTACTATCAACTAACTATTGGTTATTAACAAAATTATAAATAATTTAATTTTACTCAATAATTTTATTTATTTTTGTAACTAAATTTATTATAATTATTAATAAATATAATTAAATTTAAAATATCTTCAAAATATACAAAATTTAAGTAAAAATTTATTTAATAATTAAAATATATTTAAATAAATATTATTTTTAAATAATTAATTTTAATAAATAAAATAATTTTTATTAATAATCAAACATAAGAGATTAAAATAAACTTATTTAATTAAAAATATTTTTAAGTTTTATTTAATATGTAATTATTATTAGTAATAAAAAATAAATAAGGTCTTAGTGAGAATTTAATAGCTAGATTTTTCAACCAAAACATTTATGTAAGCGTCAATTTTTATTATATATTACTTATAATAAAACTGATGTTTATAAGTTGCTTTATGTAAGTGTGAATGTTTATTAATTAATTACATTATTTTTTTGACAGGGATAAATGTGTCATATAAGATAATTGAATTCAATTCTAATATTATTATATTTGTATCCAAACAGTATAATTGAATTCAATTCTAATATTACTGAATTTGTCCCAAACAGTATAAATTGAATTGAATTCAATCTCATTAATGTAATTGAATTCAATTTGTTAACGAATCTTCTCCCTGTACAAGCAGTGTTTTGTACGAACCTATCCATTAGAAGTACATATGTACGATCACGTACTTAAATGCAACACAAACCTAGAGAAAACATGTTGCTTCTTAAGGAACGGGCGCACGCAGCAATATGACGGTAAGACTAGGGGCGCCTTTGAATTTGGACCAACCAATGAGATCACCTCACCACCACGTCAACGCTTTTGGACCTTTCTTCCGGGTTCTAGTTCTTATATTTGAATCCTTATCTCAACATTATTTATAAAAAAAGTTGGCACGTAATTGCAACTTAAATGGAAGGAGATAATTTTTAAATACAATTAGAATTTTATAATTTTTAAATTTAGTTCAAAAAGTTGATTTTTTTATTTTGTCTTGAAGTAAACTCAACCATATTGTTGCGACTTCTAAATATTTTGAACAGCATAATTAAATATTTTATGTAATTTTGCTTTTAAATATTTTTGATGATAATATTTTTTGAATTCACAAATATATGATTCCAAGTAACATAAACATAATTCCTTTAATTAAATTACACATAATATTTACTACTTATTAACAGTGTCGTACCATCAAAATTTCGAAAACGGACATAACATTTCCTAATTCAGGAATGCTTAAATGTTCTTTTTCCTTTTTTAGGGTGTATGGGGAAAAATGAGTACCCTTTAGTTTGAGCACCCGCAAAATATTAGAAGACTACAGCATAAGACATTTGTGGTGAAAAATGAAAATTGGGAAAATCAATTGTTTGAAATAAAGTGGATTAACGAACAGATCAACGAAACAAAAACTATAGATTACAATTTTCACTTAGAAATTGAAGACATGAATTTTACGCTTATACAAGGAAAATTCTGCAAAATAAATGAAAATCTTAAAGCTAAAGAGCTGCTGCGGATGTGAACGGAGCAGCAACACCACCGTAGTCATCGAAATTCCAAAGATTGCCAACAACGCTTTCCTGAGAGGTATTTGGTGCCGTCGATTGCCCATCAAGGTAAGGAATTTGATAGAATTTCATGTAATCCTCATACGCCATTAGCTCCTCCGATAGCTTTTGCAGCTCGTTCTTTGCTGTCTCATCTTCCACTTTCTCCACTTCCTGTTTCACGATCTCTTGATCCACCAAATTTTTGTTATCGATAGAATATACCTGCTCTGTCTCGGACCCAGAATTTTCTCCGCCAGACACATCTGTTTCGTGATTTAAGCCATTCAAAGGGTATGTTCCCACTTCGTTCAGATCATATCCGAACCCAAAACCGCAGCTTTCACGAAGATTATTGCTAAAGTTACAATTCTGTGGCATGGGATAGTGGGAATTTCGAAGAAGACGAGGTGGGTCACTGGTATAGACGTCGTTGTCTTCATTTGGAAAATTGACTTTGGCTTTCTTTCCTCGGATTTTGCGAGCCTCCCTGTCGTAGGCCCGAGCAGCTTCCTCGGCGGTGTTGAAAGTGCCAAGCCAAACTCTAACTCCTTTCCGAGGATCGCGTATCTCAGCTGCCCATTTACCCCAGGGACGTTGTCTGATTCCTCTGTACAAGTTCTTCCTCTGCCTCTTGGAACTCGTCTTCTCCTTGCGCTCGTCATCTTTGAATATACGATTTCAATTCAAAATCTTGAACTTTTTACAAGAGAAGAGAAACAAAAGGAGAAACTCAATAAACAAAATACCTGAAGAAGGGTATGGCCTTTTACAAGAATCGCTGTGGTCACCGAAGACCGGATAAGACTGGAAAGGACTGAGCTTGTTGAAGGAAGCATTTGGCCAGATGTCAAGAGCAGTGGCACGACCATCCCGTTTGCGAGGGATGAAATCATAGAGGATAGCACCGCCACACATTTTTTTTCACCTAAAACAAACTATGGTAAATATAATGAACTATTCGATGAAGTGGGTAAACCGACTAACGAGTACTTGAGAAGGTGTTCTGAATATTGCGAGTTAAAAAGGCAAGGAGTTGAAGGGGTTTATGTAGTGCAAGGAATGGGCATGGGCATGTTAGGCGCCAGCTAGGAGCCTAGGACGTATGTGGTCCAGTGGGTGTCAGCCAGCTGTGCTTCTATCGAGGAACTTTCCTTGGATACGCCTGCCTTGTGGACATACTCGAAGTATTGACCCTTGAAGCATATCTTCTGATTACCGCTTACGTGGATGCCAAGGCTCTGTAAAGTTTAAATTCGTAAGCATGTTGAATTTTTGGCCAGACATATTACAAACTAAAAGAATTGTCATAAGAAAAATAATGGTACAAGTGTAACTAATTTTCATGCTGTCTACTTCTTACGTTGTAATTGATTCAAAGGATCATGAGACCCATGTTATTCGTAAGTGTCTCAAAAGTCCTTTTGCATGCAACGTTGCAATAGAGATAGCTTCTCATAGTTGCTAGCTACTAAAACTAAAAGAAAATCATTACGAAATATTTTGATTTTAAAAATTTGAAAAAGGAATATGGAGAGGTTGATGGATACAAACTGCAATACATTTTTTGGGGTGCATAATGCATTTTGGCATTCATTTGAGTGATAAATTACTTTATCCAATATTTTATATTATTAGATGAAAATCGTATAAAATGTTTTTATTAATGCTGCTTTGTCTTAAAGGACTACAAATTTTAAAGCACATAGTTTTGAATAGCAGGTGGGCACGTTGTTATTGATTACTGTTTCGTTAAAGTAGCACATCTTGTGCAATTGTTGATCAAATTGACATGCAACTGGTAATTGTTTATTGCAAATGTGCTCCAACTTAACTGTAATTGTTGCTAGGTCGCACAAAAGGTTTTATAATTCAACTCAACGACGAACTCTTTTAGCTTTCGTGATTCTTATTTAGCTGCTTCCAAACTAAGCCAATTCAAGCATAGATTCCACTTTAATTAAAGGGTTAATTATAAAAAATTCAAACTTTTGTTAAATTTTCAATTATAAACTAAAATTTAAAAAGTAGAAATAAAATATTTAAAATTTTAATTTTTTTAATTCTAGCCCAATCTTTAAAAGGTAGCAATAAAATGCTCAAATTTTAAAAAATTTTCAATTATAACCCAACATTATTTGTTATTCTCCGAGTGTCCTCAGCCTTTTATTTTCTGTTTGTTCTTCAGACACTCCAAACTATTTTCACTTTATAACATACTGCACCAATAAGCTCTTCATTTTTAGTTCAGGATAGTAAGCTGCTTGTTTTTAGTTCGTTCTCTTACTACCCTTAGTGTGAGGGCATCGAGACTACGTAATATAAAAATTAAAGGGTGAGGGTGTCGAGAGAATAATATAAAAATGAAAGAAAAAACTGAAATTAAAGTGTAAGGTCATCAGGATTATATAATCTGATTTAGGTCATTTTTAAATAACGAATGTCGTTTTAATTATGTGATTAAACGATGTCGTTTTATTAATTTTTATTTGTTATATTAATCTTGGTTGATGTATGTTAATAGTTAAGATTTTTTAAACAAGTGACAAATCACAACAGCAAATTTAACGGAAACATTAACATTGATCTAGAATTAAAAAAATTGAAAATTTGAATATTTTATTGCTACTTTTTGAAGTTCAAGCTTAAATTAAAAAATTGAAAGTTTAGACATTTTATTGATACTTTTTTAAATTCGAGCTATAAATAAAAAATTTACAAAATTTTAAGCTTTGTCTTTTATAATTAACCCTTAATTAAATGTATGCACGACTTTTCAATTAACTTGTGCAGAAACGGACACTGTTGCCATGGATAGTAGAACTTCTCGACCAATTCTTGAAGGACCAAATGAAGAGTCACCAGGTCTTGAATCTAGATTTACAGTTTAGGGTAGGATGTGAGAGTAGCAAGGCGTTCTAAGCAAAGTTGCCAATATCATATCGGACTTGGTATCGAATTAAGTTTTGGTACAGTATTGTATCGATATTGGTCAATACTGAGTACCATTTTGGGTAATTTTTTAAATTTATGAAATTGTCCCTAAAATTTTTAAAATTTGCAAAATAGTTCATGGGTATATTGTACAGTTGTACTTTATACTTTACTAATTTACTGTTTACATTATCCCTGTTTCCAAAAATCATATTAATAAATAATAATGACAATTAATATGAAATAACAATAATTTTTAAATATTTCACATATAAATAATAACTACAATTAATATAAAAAACGACAATCATCATCATACAAATATAAAATTAAGAATAATACAAAGTATTTAAAATATTACAATAATACAATTTCATCATTTTAATAAATAATA
>JANKOE010000004.1:13433946-13449332 GCA_026284465.1 Erythroxylum citrifolium
ATTATCTACATACATATATAAATGGGAGATTAAAGTCTAAACTTTACATTCATATTGTTGTAGTAAATGAATAAATGTCAGTATATATGCACAAGACTACAAGGTTTGGAAAATGAAGCCAAACTATATATGTTAATTTTCAATGAGTTCAATGGTGACTAGCATAAGCTAGTCACCATTGGATCAAAATAAAATTCTGAAGAAAGAGAGTGTGGAACCTCCTTACAGATGAAGAAAATTTATGGTCAAAGTCGATGCACATATATCACCTAAAAAATATCAACATTGCAATATATTATAATCAATGATCACACTGCTGATTTTACTCAGAACTTTCATCGAACATTTCAAATACATTCTTCCTTAACATACTGTCACACAATGCAAACCTAACTGCATTTTGTCACAGATAATCAGAAAAACAAATTAAGCAGTCTTAAACCCACAATAAACCCTCCACTTTAATCGACTCAATAAAGAACTATTTACCCTAAATTAATCGCAACCCAATTTGTTAAACTATTTACCTCAACCAACACTCCGACAGTAGACGACAGTAGGACGCCAACTCGTGAAGCAACCTCCAACGATTCCAAGGGCGGTGGCTCGATAGAAGATGAGAGACAGATGGTGGCTCGAGGGAGAGGGAAGGTGGCTCGAGGGAGAGGGCAGGTGGCACTACAGTAGACGGATGGTGGCTCGACGGAGAGGGTAGGTGGGAGAGAGACAGGGAATGTGGGAGAGAGCTAAATGTTAGAGGGGTGGGAGTTGAAAATGCATTGGTGGGCCAGCGATAAAACGATATTTAACGGGCCTTTCCTGACGTCTAACTCTCCACAACGTCGGGCTATATTTTTTGCGACGTCTAACTATCCAAACGACACCTAACACTTGGCTTTTCCATGATGTCTGCATACAACGTCGTGGAATCTTAGCCCCTTTCATGACGTTTGGGAACACGTCACGAAAGCCTCCTACATTCCGCGACGTCTACTGGGAAGACGACAAGAAATACTTGTTTTTGTTGTAGTGACTAATGACTACTTATGGTTTGAGTAAAATGAATTTGTTTAATTCTAGGGTTGTATCTTTGTAGTGACTAGTGATGTTAACATGCTAATTCAACTTGTATAAATTGAGCTAATCTTGTTCGAGTTATATATATATATTGCTAAGCAGTTACAATGAGTGTTATAGCAAATAATAAGTTTAAAATAAAAATAGTATATGTGTTTTTTTATTGTTTTGATTCTATTATTTATTTGTTAACAATATTATGTGTGTTATTTATGTCTTTGCTTTGAATTACTTTTAAAGAAAAGTTTTTTGAATTGATTGGTAATTTTTTATTACTCATAATGTTTAATGCACTTGTACGAAGAGACTTATAATAAAATATCTTCTACTAATTTAAAAGACCGAGAATTATATTAAAAATTTAATCATATTCTATAATTCTTTTAGTTATGAAATAGTTATTTATTCTTTTAAATTATCTCTTTTCTGGTAAAGCAAATATATGCAAGAGGCAGGGGGTGAATTGTGTGTAAAAGTATTATAAGGTACTTTCAAATTGATAATATCTTACTAAACAAAATAAGTCCATAAATATAAGGGTCCTATCAACTTTCAAAAAGATCTTATTAACATTGAAAACAAAAGGATCTTATTAATTGTTTAAAAGTGAAAAGAGCATGTCAATCGAAAGGAGCCTGTTAGTACTAAAAAAGAAAGGAGTCTGTTAATCGATAAAAGCCTGCTAGTGCTAAAAAAGAAAGGAGCTTGTTAATTGATAGGAGCATGTTAACACTCAAAATTAAAGGAGCCTATTAATTGTTTCAAAAACAGAAGGAACCTCTTGAGATATAAAAATAAAATGAGCCTATTGTAAAACTGAAGGAGCCTCTTGAAAACACAAACTTATAATGCGAAAATTTAAAAGTTAGGAAGAGAGAAAGAATACCACAGTGAATTTATACTGGTTCGGTTAATAACGAAGCCTACGTCTAGTTCTCAAGTATCTAACTTAAGTATTTCACTATAAGAATCCAAGTATTAAATTTGATGAGCCTCTTTAAGCTCACAAGTACATATTTTTCAAGGTTCTCCAACCTTCCACACTTGAAGTGTTTAGCAAGCCTCTACAAGCTCTCAAAAATAAATATAATGTTACCTCAATGTAAGTTATCAAAGAATAACAATCTCTCTCTCGATATAGTGTTTTCACTTTCTAAGGCACAAGGAGTTTTATATAACTTTTAAGAATATTGATGCTGCTGAAGTATTTCGAAAATCTATATATCACAAAAGCAATGACTCTTCCCTAAGTAGACATTTTCTTCAACTAACCGTTACTTCATTTTGATTCTGAGTTGACTTTGTGTATAACAAATCTTCAATATCATCTTTACTAAAATCTTCCAATATTTAGACGTTAAGAGAAAAGCTTTGTCCAAAATTTCAGAGCTAATTATTTGAATTAGTAAGATCCTTTGGGATGTTGTGGAATCATTTCTAATAAGGTAAGTTTATTAAAATTCCTGTAAGAAAGAAGAGATATTTTCTATGATTTTATTTCCTTTTAAGAAATATGCCTTTATCTATACAAGGAAAAGAATACAATTTCAATTTTGAAATATTATAGAGTTATCATCAAAATCATTAAATATAAACCTTGAGCTAACAATCTCACCCTTTTTAATGACAACAAACAATAATAGATATATTTTCAAAATTCAAATAATAATTAAGGATTTGGAAAGATACTTATAAACTTTATATGTTTTTACTCGCGTTCATGAATAGGAGTCTCTCTTATGACAAGAGCCTTTCTTATGATAGGACCTTATTATTTATGCATATCACATATTTAAACTTCATAAAAAATTCAGTTTAAACATATTTCAACAATTAGCATAGAATAAACAAGTATATCATCAATATCATCGAGAACAAATATATCATTGATCTCCATCATGCCCCTTCGTCATTATCAAAAGGTAGAGGGAAAAATAACTAAGTTGTTAAAAAAATATCACAAGTATGTAAAGACAAACAAAGCAAAAAGAGTGAGAAAGTTATTAAGAAGATTCAGAAAATTTTCGTTGCAAAATCTGCATGTCAACAA
This sequence comes from Erythroxylum citrifolium, assembly GCA_026284465.1. Taxonomy (NCBI): domain Eukaryota; kingdom Viridiplantae; phylum Streptophyta; class Magnoliopsida; order Malpighiales; family Erythroxylaceae; genus Erythroxylum; species Erythroxylum citrifolium. The sequence goes on from JANKOE010000004.1 coordinate 13,437,074, forward strand.
TTTGATTTTGTATGTTGTCTATCTGGCCACATATTTGATCTTGATTGAAGAGAATTTCCTTCAGTTATTGAAGGACCAAATCATTGGTTCTCTAAAGTGCAATAGGGGTCGATTTTTATGGGGCAGGACCTAAGATGATTGCTACTTTTTCAGTTTTCTTCTCAACCCACACATTGTCTTTCAGCTTGTATCCGAATTTGTAAGGAATAGAAGAATGGAACTTACCAAGTGCATACTGATCCAAATTGTCAAAAGACACGTCATAGTAGGCAAAAATCTTGGTTAAAAGTTGCCTAGTTCTTTAAAAATTTACACCAATGTTTTAGCCTATAACGTTTTGAGACCCTCATCCCAACAAGTACCTTGGTACTCCCTAGTTTGGTTCAAACATAACAGCCCAAGGTGTTCCTTCATTTTTTGGCTAGCCGTCTTTAAAAAGCTTCAATTAAGGGATAAACTTCACTCTCTTCTTTTTCTCTCCCTTTAGGGTTTCCAAGAGTGGTTGAATGTAAAACTCCTTCTTTATGTTCTTGTTGTTATATTAATGTTCTTTTGTGTTTAGGGTTGAACTAGGGTTTTTTCAGCATCCGAAGGGTCCAAAAAATCTCTTGAAACTTAAAGTTTGGAAGTGGCTGCGCACCTGGGCCATCTAATTGGCCCCAATTTGCTCGAAAACTCTTCCGTTCTTTGATCTTTACCTTAAAACACTACCAAATGCATCAAAGTACCTCAAAAAAATCATTTTTAAGCTTAAAGGATTGCTCTAACCCATAAAACACTTTAAACACAAATAAATCACAAACTAACACAATTTTACCCTAAACATGTACTAAACAATCGAATAAATGACTAAACACATATCAAAATATATCCTAAAATATGACGCATTTCACACCTATCAACTCACTATGAGCACAACCTAGTGACACGCACAAAGTAACTCATACTATAACAATCCTCCACATCATCATATATCAAAATAAGCACAACATTTCACAACAAAATATGTATACATGTGTCAACCCATATGTATGAATGTCATACGTGCATATGATAATGATGGTGATTTTCTTAATGAATATGAGAATGAATTCTAATGCATGTCCATAACCATAAATATTAACTCATAGGTAGAATTCACTCCTTATCGCCGAACCCAGTTTCTCGAAGTGGAGGGTTCTGCTCCTGAATGATCTATAAAAAGAAACTAAGAATGACCATTAAGATTTAAAACCTAAAAAAATTTTAGACACCCCAAGAATAAGACCATGAATCAATATTAAGGAGCTCCATTTTCTATTTAAAAATGACGATGTCACATTTTAGGAGAAGTCTGCTGAAAATTCAGTAGAGTTTCTCCTATAAAACGGACATCCCCTTCCTCAAAAAAGGTCATTCCTACAATGAAAGGACATTTCAATAACTACTAGTAATCACAACTCAATTTGGGCTTTTAAACTACATGTCCATGCATAATTGAGTCCACATTTACATTGCAAAAATTCATAATAAATCCAGTCATAATTCAAGCATACCAATTTCTAACCCATACACCTTCATTTATACTCAATTGTAATAAAAAACAACTCATTTTAATCAATTTCATGCATTTCTATAAAAACATAACCCTTTTTAAATTTTTATCTCACAAACTATGAATAATTTCAATATTTTTTTATGAAAATTGATCTAAATAACATTTGGGAATTTTTAAAATTATTTTCAACCATTTCTAAACTAGTTAGAAAATCATCATCGTCACCAAAGCGTGGGGTACACGTGCCAGCACTAGAGGGGCGGTGACCTTCACCACCCATACAAACATGATGAGCTCACCTACAGAATCTAATGGCACTGGTCTCATGTTAAAAATCCTCTCGGTTTGTGAGAATCGAATGTTTAAAGCTCAAAGATGACTCATTTCTGTTCACCGGTAAAATGGGCTAATTGATGTATGGTTTCCCTTTCTTCCTACATTTTTAGGGCCATTAGACATGATGGTGGTGTTAGTTTCACCAAAAAAATGACTAAAAATAGGACATCGGTGACTTACCTAAATGAACCAAAAATTCCAGTCATGATTTCTCCAAATCGGGGTCGATTTTGAAGAAACAAGTTTAGGGGTTTTGTAGAACATCCTGAGACCTTTTCATAAAGCCCTATATTGTCAGAAATGGTGGCCGGATGGTGAAGGTATAAGTGTTAAAAGTTGAGAGTGAATAGCAACGTATAGGAAAAAAAGTTTAAGAGGGAAATGAACTTAAGCTTTCTTAAGCTCAACTTATACTTGTATAGGCTTTTCTCTTTATTGGTCCATTATATGTAATTTAACAAAAAATTTGGATCATTAAATTCTCTCCACCTTATAAAAAAAATTCATCCTCAAAATTTAAATCTCACCTCATTGTTTAAATAGATGTGGGTATTGACTCTAGATATCCAGCTCCGTCTCCCACATACAGTCATCCATTGTATGATTACTTCATGACACTTTCACCATTGGTATCTCTCTTGATCTTAGTTGTCGAATCTGATAATCTACTATGGCAACAAGTTGTTCTTTATATGTCAAATCGCCATCAATCTTCACATATAGGATCCGAAATATACTTTCTCAACAACTACACATGAAATATAAGATGAACTCTAGAAAGGTTAGGCAGTAACACTAACCTATATGCCATTTCACCTACTCTAGGTTTAATCCCAAATGGACCAATAGACCTTGGAGCTAGTTTACCTTTCTTACCAAACCTCATCACTCCTTTCATTGGTGATATTTTCAAATATACCATGTCACCTATTGAGAATCTCACATCTTTCCTCTTTGCATCTGCGTAACTCTTTTATCTACCAAAAGCTATTATCAATCTTTGCTAAATAATAGGGGTCATTTCAGAAGTGATTTGTAATAACTTAGGTCCTGTCAATTGTCGTTCACTAATTTCCCAACATAAAGGTAATTTGCATTTTCTTCCATAAGGCGCCATTTCAATACTAGCATGGTAACTATTATTATAAGCAAATTCAATCAATGGCAAATGCAAATCCCAATGATCACCAAAATCGATAACGCACATCCTAAGCATATCCTCTAAAGTATGAATAGTTCTCTCAAACTGGCCATTTGTCTGAGGATGAAAAGTAGTGCTAAAATCCAATCTTGTACCTAAAACTTTTTGTAACTCTCACCAGAAAACTGATGTAAAGTTTGAATCCTTATCAGAGACTATAGATTTGGTACCACATGTAAACACACAATTTTATTAACATATAACATGACCAACTTATTAGTAGAATAAGTCTTCTTGATAGGTAAGAAGTGTCCAGACTTTGTTAATCTATCCACAATCACCCATATAGTATTATAACCAATATTAGTAAGGGGCAATCCAATCATAAAATCTATAGTAATCATATCCTTTTTCTACTTAGGAATGGGGAGTTGTTGTAATAGTCCATAAGGTCTTTGGTGCTCAAGTTTTACTTACTAGTATGTTATGCTTCTAGACACAAATTCTACAAATATCCTTTTTTATTCCAGTCCACTAGTACGTGCCTTTAAGATCATGATACATCTTGGTGGAGCTTGGATGAACGTTATAAGCTGCAAAGTGTACCTCCTCCATGATTTCCTTTCTTAGGTCATGAACATTCGGTACACATACCTAAGTACTCATTCTCATGATACCATCACCATCGACAATAAAATCCTTAGCTCGATTCTCTTTAATGTCCTAAACTATCTTACATAACTGAGGGTCTTTGGACAAAGCAACCTTGACTCTCTCCAAAAACATTAATCTAACGTTGAATTGTGCTAGAGAGCATCCTGATCTTGATATCTTCTACAGCAATCCTTGGTCAATTAACTCGTGCAACTTTTTAATTAAGATTCTCCTTATAGATTTGATGTGAGAAAGACTACCAGATGATTTTTTGTTTAAGGCATTAACTACTACATTAGCTTTACTTAGGTGATATAAAATAGAATGGTCATAATCTTTCAAAAGCTCCATCCATCTTCATTGTCTCATATTTAGATCTCTTTGCTGAAAATTATATTTTAAACTTTTATAATCAGTATAGATCTCACTAGTTGCACCATACAGATAATGTATCCAAATCTTAAGTGTAATCGCCACAGTTACCATTTCCATTTCATGAGGAAGATAATTCTGTTCAAGCTTCTTTAGTTGTCGAGAGGCATAAGTCACTACTCGTTTGTGCTGCGTAACCACACAACCAAAACCAACCCTAAAAGCATCACAATACATTGTATATCCATCCAACCCTGAAGGTAAGGTCAAAACTGGAGCTGATGTTAACATGTCCTTAAGCTGCTGGAAACTATCCTCACATGCCTTTAGCCAAACAAATTTAGCATTATTATAAGTTAACTAAGTCAAAGGTGTAGCTATTAAAGAGAAATCTTAGATAAATCTCTAATAATAGCCTGCTAAGCCTAAGAAATTTCGAACCTTAGTAACAGTAATATGTCTTTGCCATTCTATGGTAGCTTCAACCTTTTTAGGATCCATTTGGATGCCATCTTTATATTCCACGTGTCCTAAGAAGACTACATGATCCAACCAAAATTCACACTTAGAAAATTTAGCATACAACTTATGCTCCCCCAACGTTTGCAAAATCATTCTTAGATGCACCGTATGTTCTTCTTCACTCTTAAAATATACCAAAATATCATTAATGAATACAATGACAATCCTATCTTGAAAAGATCTAAATACCCTATTCATCAAATCCATAAAGGTTGCAGGAGAATTAGTCAACCCAAAGGACATCACCTAAAATTCATAATGACCATACCTATAACAAAAAGCTATTTTTGGAATATCTTCTCCTTTAATCAGATATCAAATCAATCTTAGAGAAACATTTGGCCCTTTCAAATTAGTCAAACAACTCATTGATTCTTGGAAGTGGATACCTATTTTTTAACGTCACTTTATTTAATTCCCTGTAATCAATACAAAGTTGGAAGCTACCATCCTTCTTCTTTACTAATAATACTGATGCACCCCATGGAGAAGTACTAGGTCTTATAAATCCCCTATCTAACAATTCTTGTAATTGCTACTTAAGCTCCTTTAACATGTAATCGAGATAGGAGTTGCACCTGACACTACATCAATGTAGAATTCAATCTCCCTCTCTGGTGGCAAACCTGGCAACTCTTCAGGAAACACCTTAGGAAATTACAATTGGGATATCATCAACTGAAGCTCTCACTGTTAAAGTATCCCTCACTAAGGCCAAATAACATCTTTTTAGCAGTAATGGCAGATATAAATTTTAAGGAACTTTCCTTTTATCACCTCTAAACTAGAATTGAACATCATTAGCAATTCTAAAAATCACCAACTTCTCCAGACAATCTAAGGTAGCACAGTGTTGTGACAACCAATTAATACCTAAAATTACATCAAAATCTATCACATCCAATAATACTAAATTAGCCACTAATTCTTAACCCTCGATCGACACCAAACAAGAAGGGAAAATAATATCTGTATTTAGGGATTCACCCAAAGGGGTGGCTAATGATAAATGAGTTACTAATATGGTTGCTTGCCAACCAATCTTTGACACAAATACAAGGGATATAAACAAATGGGTAGCACCTGGATCAAATAAAACTCTAGCATCAGGAAAACAAACCGATATAGTACTTGGTACAACTACATTAGAGGTCTGAGCATCTTATGGGGTAAGGGTGAACACCTAAGCTTGTTCTCCTCCTGACTGCTGAGAGGTTGAAGCCTGCCCAAAATTTTTATTACCAAATCTACCCTTAGTCTAGAATCTACCCCCCAAACCTACTTCTTGATCCATGAACTTGTTGGCCCACAATCTGAGATTCACTTCGATACTGTGCCTGATGTTAAGGTTGAATCTGATGTATTGGCTATCCTATGCTAGTAGAGGAGCCTTGAGAAAATTGTCTTTGAAATCCAGAATTAGGGTATTCTTTAGCAAAATGCCCAATCTGACCACATCTAAAACAAGCACCCGGAGGAATATGACAAGGTCCCTGATGGACTCTACCATAATTTTGACAAGTAGTACTTCTAGAGTGAGAAGTACTTCCAAAGATTTTCCCACTGCGATTACTACTGCTACCTGCTCTAGGTCCAAATCTAGTTGATCTTATTGGATCTCTACAATCATGTCTATTGATCTTATGCCCACGTAGACCATGACCTCATCAAGACTATCCATATTGCTCCCTACTTACATCCATCTGTAGCATCGACAATAGAGAACTATAACTTTCAACCCCAAAACCACTAGTTAATTAGTATGGATCAAGAATAATGCCCTGCATGATGTGTTACCTCTCCATCTCTCCAACCTCATCTATGGCACCTTCCAAAGTCTAACCCTTTGAATGAAGTCCTACATATGCGGGACCTAAACTGGTAATGTAAAGTCCCACTATTCATCTCCGATCAGTCATATCCTCTACATATCTTATCAATTGATAAAACTATGTAGTACACTCCTCAACCAACCTATCACCTCTCCTAAGGTGTAATAATTGCCACTTATAAGCATATCTTTGTAATGGTGGACAAAATCGTCTGATGAATCTTTGTTTAAACTCCTCCCAAGATAAGGTACTCCTAACTGGTTAAATAGTCTGGATAAACCAATCCAATACATCTGCCTAAACTGATAATTCAACAATGTGAATCCTTTGTGAATCTGTATAGGCCATTCTAGTGCTTGAATCAATACCATTGAGAAAGTCCATAACATCCCCTATACCATCAAAAGTAATCATACTAATCCTAGTATAATGGAAGACAACTTCTACATCTGTCATACCTTGGCCTCTATTTTGAGTTATCTGGTACATTAAAGACATGGTCTGATTCAAAGCAGCTATAACATTTTGTAACCCTGCAATACTCACTGCTAGAGTAGTATCATCTACACCCTGCATTTTTGGCTCATCCTGAGCTTGAAAATCTAGCTATCGCGAAGCGGCTCTAGGCCTACTCCTACGCCTTGCCTGCTTGGATGGCGATGGAGCCATAACCTCTTTAAGAATCGATTCTTTATCTGCTACTCCTTCGAACTCATGAGTCTGTGCTAAAATTCTTTTCCTTCTTATGATCAAAGAATAAGAAAGTCTTTAAATACAATAAAAGCCATAACAGTACTATTAGAGGATGGAAGTAAAGACAACGATTTTAAACAAACATGATCCTAATGCCGCAGTAGTTCAAAAAGAAATTTGACATAATTTTGATCAACCTAGTACTCAAATTTAAAATCGAGCTCTGATACCCCTCGATTGGCACAAAAGGAGTAGTAAACTCAAGATTTACTAGACCTTTAGTAAGCCTAAAATACCGTCAAATCCATATATCTATAATAATGATAAAATTTAAAAATGATCAAACTCATAATTGTAATAATCAAACAGTTCTAACAATATACAATTCTCAGTTTTCTACAAGATTAAGATAGTTAATACAAGGTAAAACTTAACACATATAAGACTACTACGGCTTTAGAATCAAAGGTCACTATCAAACATACATCAAATCGCTGGAGGGAAAAGGTCACTAACAAACATACATCAAATCGCTGGAGGGGAAGAAGGTCTATGAAGTACCTAGTTAAAAGAGATCTAAAAAGAAGATGTTAAAAAATAGTTGAGGGGATTCAAACCTCGCTGAGTGAATTAATACTATAGTTATGTTATGCATTCTTTAAGATTTCAAATGATACATATATATTTATAATGTATTATATCCATAAATGCAATTTCATAACATAATGATTTTGTTTATAAACAGGCATGCATATTCCATATCAATATCATGCCACATAATAATCACGATCACAGATCACATATAATAGTGGAGGACTGACAACTGACCCTATAACATACCTCTTACCCACATATTATAGCCATAGGGGCTTTCTTGTTCCATACAGGTTACTTGGTCCAATGTAGTGGACTGTCATCCAAGAGCCACATTGAATTGAACCGCCATTGTCTCACTATGACATGATTGTCGTCCGAGAGCAAGCTCAACTAAACTGCCACAATCATGCGACCTCTCATGTACCATATATCGATCGGTATCTAAGAGCAAGCTTGATCAAACCTCCCTAATTGCATCATATCTCAATTAATGAACCTAATACTAGCCAAAATCTATACCCAACTAATGACTTACTGTGTACACAACCTAGTGATACCCACCAAGTCACTCATACTATAATAATCCTTCACATCATCACATATCAAAATGAACACAACATTTCACAACAAAATATGTATACATGTGTGAATCCATATGTATGAATGTCATGCATGCATATGATAATGATGGTGATTTTCATGATGAATATGAGAATGAATTCTAATGCATTTTTATAACCATGACTAAATACTCAAAGGTAGAATGCGCTCCTTCACGTCGAACCTAGTTTTTCAAAGTGGAGGCCTCTGCTCCTGATTGATCAATAGAAAGAAAAGTAGGAATGGCCATCAGGATTTAAAACCTAAACAAATTTTAGACACCCCCAGAATAAGACTATAACTTAATATTAAGGAGCTCTATTTTCTATTTAATAATGACGATGTCATGTTTTACAAATAGCCTACTAAAAATTCAACAGAGTTTTCCCTGTAAATAGAAATCCCCCTTTCCTAAAGAAAGGTCATTCCTATAATGAAAAGACACTTCAATAATCACCAGTAATCATAGCTCAATTGAGCATCTAAACTACATGTTCATGTTCAGTTGAGTCCACATTTACATTGTAAAAGCTCATAATAAATCCTATCATAATTCAAGTATACCAACTTCTAACCCATACACCCTCATTTATACTTAATACATCAAAGTATTCTCAATTCTAATAAAAAACAACTCATTTTAATCAATTTCATGCATTTCTATAAGACCATAACCCTTTTTAAATTTTTATCTCACAAACTTGAAGAATTTTAATGCGTTACTTTTATAAAAATTGATCTACATATAATTGAAAAATTTTAAAATTATTTTCGACCATTTATGTGCTAGTCAGAAAATCACCACTGTCATCAGAGTGTAAGGTACACACACTAGTGCCGGAGCGGGTACACACTAGTGCCGGTGCGCCAGTGACCTTCACCACCTACCCATAAATGACGAGCTCACCTCCAGGAATCTAATGGCATTGGTCTTGTATCGAAACTCCTTCCGGGTTGTGAGAATCGAAGGTTTAAATCTCAAAGGTGACTCATTTCTATTTACTTGCAAAATGGGTCAATTAACGTCAGGTTTCCCTCCTTGCCTATGTTTTTAGGGCTGTTAGACACAATGATGGTGTTAGTTTCACCAAAAAATAAATAAAAATAGGAGATCGATGACTTACCAAAATGGACTGAAACTTCCAGTCGTGATTCCTCCAAATTTGGGTCATTTATGAAGAAATAAGTTTAGGGTTTTGTAGAATGTCCCAAAAGCTTTCCGTAGAGCTCTAGATCGTCAAAAATGTTGGCCAAACGGTGAAGGTATGGGTGTTAAAAGTTAGGTGTGGATAGTAACCTAAAGAGAAAAGAGTTTAAGAGAGAAATGAATTGAAGTGTTCTTAATCTCATCTTATACTTTTATAAGCTTTTCTTCTTATTGGTCAATTATGTGTAATTTAACAAAATTTTGGATCATTACATATAGTCATTGTTTGGAGATGGAGACAAAGTGACCTGTCTTTATTAGGATTGTTAGTGGTGATGGCGATAAAAGCGAGTGGTGGAACGGTCGGAGGTGGTGTGGGTGAAGCTGAAATAAGTTTAGGATAAAGAATGTGTTAGAAGCATGAAAGGAATGTTAGAGATGAGAAATAGAGATATGAAAAACATATCAAAAAATTATGAGAAGTAACCATGAATAAAATGGAGTATTCACCAAGAAAGAGAAATTATAATAAAACTATGAAAAAGGAATGAGACAAGTCAATAAAAATTTCTAGTACAGTTCCATTTTGAAAAAAAAAACTAGTTCAATTCCATTTTCTTCTTCCAAAGTGGGTTTATTACTTCTGCAAGATATATATGTATGTAATTCAAGTGAAAGTTATTATGGTTTTTTATGATAAAATAAATTTAAAAAATTTACGTTATTTATAAAGCATATGTTTTATTGCTAAGATTAAAAATTTTGAGAGTAATTTTTTAAAGACTAAATGGTGAATTATTAAAAATTAAAATTGAAAATTGAAGTAATAAAGCTTACATAATTAAAATAATATATAAGATAAAAGGGAATATTTTGCTGCACTTCTTTTATGATAGTAAAATCTATGACTAATATTTTTAATTATGTATTAAATAAACTCTTGAGGTAAACTTGCAATTAGTATCAGAGTTTTTACGATCAAGTTAGAGTAAGCTGCATTGTTTTGATCAACTTTTCAAATTATTAACCAACTCTTACTATAGATTATGGATCATGAGCTACATACAAACTTGGGGGGTCACTGGGCCCCCCAATTTTTTTTTAAAAAATTATTTTTAATATATATATATATATATATAAAGATAGAGTTATTTAAAGGTCAGTGGTGTACTGGGCCCCCTAAAATTTAAAAAATTAATTCTCGGGCCTCTTATCTTAAATTCCTGGCTCCGTCATTCATTCAACTAATAAAGAAATAGTTAGTCATAAAATTAAGATAAATAATAAGATGTACACACATTCTCCCTTCTAATAATTTAATTTATTACGGAAATTATATTATTCTTCTTCTTGTAAACAAAAGCCCTTATCTTTTAACATATTCAATAACATGCATGTTTAATAAACTGTAACTATTTTTTTCAAAATTTTTGTCAACTTTTGTCGTCTATACTCCTCCGGGTATTAACATTAAACATGCACGTTATTTTTGCTAAATTTAAACATGCACGTTATTGAATTATAAAAAATAAAAAGTTTAAATTAATATTATAATATTAGTCTCTTTATCAAAATTATAAGAGACTAAATTAATATTAATTATTTTAAATATATAATTATTAAAAATATGAATCTATAAGTAATCATTTAATAATAAATATGCTATAAAGAAAAAAAATATAGCAATAATTTAAACTTTTTATTCTTTTACATGAAAGCATAAAATCTTTAGATGTAGTGATGCAAATAGTATTTATAGATGTAAGAAAAGAAATATGAGAATTATAACAAAATTATAATTATTAATTAAAATATACAATCTCAAAAAATGTTAAAAATATTGTATTGTAATTAAAAATACCTACTTTAAAAAGACAAATATATAACTTGTAGCAAATAAATATAGAAAATAATTATAATAACTATTAAATTACAAAAAGATAGTATTAGAAGTGAATATGTGAAGATACTATTAAGTGAAAATATTGATATAAACAAAACCAGTTTTAGTTAACACCTCCCAATATATTGTATGTTGTTTTCTAATCAATTTTAATTTGACGTATAAAAAGATAAAAACTTTGGTGATAACATAAGAATGTACTAAAAAAAGATCTCAAATCAAAATGTTACATAAGAATCAAATCTTTGTATATCCTGTCTTGACAAACATCAATATCTAACAAAGTACTTTGCATAGAAGAATAGTATTCCCATATTAGTAAACTACACCTTTTTTTTTCTCTTCATGTACCATTTTGGGAATAAACTTCAGTTAGTTAGTGGGCATGCACCAATTCACCGCGTCCCAAATAGGGGATCAAATCCTTTGAACCTATAATTCTACGCTAATTCTGTTTCAGACGATATCTCATCCATACAAATACGTGAGACTTAAAGAAATGTGCGAATGGAATCGTCTGAAATAAAGTTGGCACAGGATTATAGGTACAAAGGATCTTATCCTCCCAAATAGAGCACCCTTCTTCAAATAGAGCACCCTTCTTGATCTTTTTCTGAAGGTGTTCTTAGTTTTAACCTTTAACTTTTGTTTGTAACTCATTTGTTGTCATGGGTGTTCATAATTTGTGACTCGCAAGTGTTTTGCTGCGATGTTCTGAACAATCTTTATGAGTATTACTTATTTTATAACTTACCGGAAATGTTCATCGAACTATAAAGAGAAGAATGCCCGAAACGGATGCATGCATTATATAATAATGAATCATGATTTGGATGCTCTGACCGCCCATTGTGCTCCTCACGTTGCATATGAGACAAGCCCACGTTGGTTAAGCACTCTCGTTTATTCCTTGTAGTGCAACCAA
>JANKOE010000004.1:13449432-13462538 GCA_026284465.1 Erythroxylum citrifolium
CTCAAAACATTTGCCATTTAGCAAATTTTTCAAAAACTTATTTCTTAAACCTTTCCACTTTTCAAATCATTTATACTGAAATTTTCGGTCTTTTCACGATTTCAAACCTCAAATTCTCATTTCTCGAAATTTCAAAACTTTTCAAAATTCATCATTATAATTGAACACATGAATGCAAGCACATACAGATGCATCACATTAGAAATAAATCAAAAATCACATAACATTTCATAATGGTTTGGTTTTGGTCCAAAACAGAACGCACTGCACATTCCCGCACAGCGGTCCTGTGCAGCAGTGAACGGAGCGTAGTACACCTTCCCGCATCGCGGTCCGGTGTAGCCGTGACTTATGGGAGTCCGAGATTAGAACTCCAGTGCCACTAGCGGGCAACCGGGGGAAGGCTTTAAAACAGACAAGTGCGCACTTATCCCACTTATGGGACCTGACCAAACCCACATAACACATAATCAAAAACGAAAATTTGAATTGCCCGAAGGCACATTTTGAAAATTCAAATTTTTATGTCGTGTCATACTAGACACATTTACATTCAAAATGTCATTACATCAAACCAATTCATATAACATAATTTCAATCATTTAAGATTGAAACAATTTTAGCAAATCATCAGATGATTCAAACACAATGTCATATCAAACAAATTGACATTCCCAAAATGCACATAATGTCATATAGCAATTCTCACATAGCAATTTGCAATTATTCTATAATGCAACAATTATAACAATGATTAAAACTTTCAAACACAATGAATTTAACAATTATTTTAATATTATCAAAACATTTAGAAATCAATGAATGTAACAATTAAAATCATTTTATTCAAATCATCTGAAACAATTTTAATAATTTATCAAATTTGTCGAAAATAACGAATTTAACAATTTAAGCGATTTCTTAAATCATTACATAATCAATAAATTTCAGAACCTTTCTTAATTTCTCAATTCATTTAAAAACTTGTAACATTTTCCAAAACATTCGGAAACAATAAAATTCAATTCTTTCTAAATTTCTCAATCAATTTCACAAATCATTTGAAAACAAGGAATTAAACCTTTGTACAATTTTTCGTAATTTTTGAAATTTTGTTCATTTATCAAACATTTAAGACTTGTAACGATTTTTAAAAGCATTCAAAATTAATAATTGCAATTTCTTAAATCATTGAACATATAACAATTTTCTAAATTATTCCAAAAGCAAGGAATTTATTCATACAAAAATCATAATTTTCAAACATTTACATAAACAATATTTTATAAATAATTCCAAAAGTATTTGGAAATCCTAATTTTTCAAACCTTTACATAAGCTATATTTTATAAACACTTTCAAAAATATTTGAAAATCCTAATTTTTCAAACCTTTTCGTAAACGACATTTTAATCATTTAAAACACAAAGAATTTCTCAAATATCAAAATCAAAGAATGCAAATCTTTTCATAATTTATCAATTTATCAAATCAATTAAGACAATGAATTTAACCTTTGTAACAATTTTTCAAAATCGTTCGGAAATCATAAAATTCGAAAATACTTTCTTTCTTGATTTTTCGAAAACATAAACAATAAATTTTCAAAACTTTTCTCTTCTTGATTTTTTTAAACACATAATTAAATTCTCGATAAAACAAACACAATGAAATCAAACAAATTTTTAGCAACTTCTTAAATCATTCCGAAATCAATTAATTTAAATCATTCGAAAACAACAATTAAAAACCCTTTTTCACTTTCTTAAACTTTCAAGAACATACACATAGCTTATAATTCGAAAGATAAACACGGTACCCACCTCATTTCCATGCTAGAATCGTGTCCAAAGCATCACTATCGCCAAAGCCTCACTTAAATCGAAAATCCCTAATTCAATAACATAAACCCTAATTAATCAATCATCCAAAAAAGTAAACATCATCTTAGCATAATCACTAAAATTAACCTTAGGAAACTCAATCCGATAACATTTCTAAGGTATCTAAACCAAAATCTCACTAAAAGATTCAAAATCAAAAACTTCTTTCTTACCTTTTTCCTCTCCATTTTCAGATTTCTTGGTCAAAATGGAGCTTTTATCTTCTTCCTCCCTTTCCCTCTTGAAGAAACATCAAAAACCCCTTGGAATCCCATAAAAACCGAAAACCCTAGCAGCTCCTTCTTCTTCTTCCTTCTTCTCCATCACCGAATCTCTCCTTCTCTCTTCTCTCTATCGTTTTCTTCTTTCTTCTATTTCTCATTTTTGTGTTTCAACCTTCATACACGACAGCCACATCATCCCTTGTCATTAAAGAAGCACAAAGACTTAATTGCCCCTCCATAATAGCCTTAAACCATAGTAACTTAAGTGAACTTCCATAATTGCCCTTCATTTAACCTTTAAACACTGACATCTTGCCTCCTGATTTTGAGTAGGTAAATGAAATAATTTGGTAAAACTTCCTTCTAGAGAAATGTTCCTCTATGCCTTACGTTTCTAACGACACCAAAAACGCTCAAATCGGTTTAGAAAAGAAGGAGTTATGGGCAAAACACTTTCAGACCTGCACTTATCCACGACTGAACCTTACACCTAACTTCACTCCAAAAATTGAACATCTTAGGGGATAAATTAAACTTCGATCCCTTCATATGATTTGTAGCCCCATGTCTCAATTTTATTTTTCCTCAAGAATCAACTCAATCGAATCTCTACAGCTTCCGAATTTCTCAAAATACTAAACCATGTTTAGAAAATTATCTAACTCATAACCTTAAACCTATCCTCTCAATTTAGTTCAATCAATCTCTTTCCATTTAATCTCCTAAAAATCTTAAATTCCCATGAAAATGTAGCTAATTGTCTTAGGAATCCAACGCTTTGAAAACCAAGTCAATCGGATGTCGGACGGAGAAATTATAAGCAAAGGATTGCAAAAGGGTCGGATTAAAAACAAAAGAACAGAACTTCAATCTATTGATAAAACCGAATTTTCCAAAAATCATAACTCTTGATTCCGAACTCCAAATTTGACAAATTTGGTATCAATAGAAATCTCAAAAGAAGCTTTACAACTTTCATGAAGGACAGAAAAATCAATTTGACCTCTAAGAGAATTGAAAACCACTTCAAAGTTTTTGTCCACTAATGATTATACTAAACAGCACAGCAACTTGTAAAAATCATAACTCCACATTCCATGGTCCAAAAATTGCATACTTTATATCAATGGAAAGATAAAAACATAATCTACAACTTTCATGAAGCACTTAAAGGCAATTTCAACCTCTAACTATGTCAATTTTTCACTCAAAGATTCTGCTATGTTAAACATCACCTAAACAAAATCCAAACTTCAAACATTCATATCTCTCAATTTCCATATCCAAAAATTGCATACTTTATAGCGTCGGAAAGATTGAAAGACAAGCTACAACTTTCATGTAAACCACTTACTCCAATTCAGACTAAATCCGTACGAAGAGTGGCCTCAAAGCCCAGTACTCGCAAATATACACTTATGGTCATTTTCCAAACACAAAGCAAAATAACCTGATCATCGGAAAATCATAACTTCCACTCCCGATAGCGAAAAATATCAAACTTTATGGCGACAGAAAGCTCTCGACGGAAGCTACAAGTTTCACGAAGATCCTTCTCTCATATTATGCATAAATCAAAAGGTCAACTCTCTATGACCAAAAAGTCAAACTTTTCTTAATTCTTCATATTCTCACACTTTTCTCTTTATTTCTTAAATTTTTAACTCCATTAAAGCAATTTATTCACTAACAATTTCATTTAAACTTCAAACGCCATTTTAGGCCATACCTTAACATAAACCTCAATAACAAAAGCATTTTTCGCCTATCTTAATCTCATCTAACTATTCACATTCAAAATTTTCTTTTTCATTATTCATTCTAATTTCCTCATTTTCATGTCACTTGACACTTCAAAATTTCAAGAAAAGTTCGGGGTCCAAAAGCCTAGGACTCCATCCATTGGGATTTCCTCATTAATTCTTTAGAAGCTCTAGGCTTTCCTTCCCATGTTCATAGCTTGGATCCAAGAGTGTATTTCGTCCCCTTCATACTCCATTTTAATCAATGGATCTCCAACAAAGTTCTTCAAAGGTAAATCTGGGCTTAGACAAGGAGACCCCTTATCACCTTTCCTTTTTATTATTTGTATGGAAGTTTTTTCTAGGAGCCTAAATGATTGCATAGTTAGAAACCATTCCTTTAAATATCATTGGCGATGCAAATCTCTTAATCTCACCCATCTTTTGTTTGCGGATGACCTTTTGATGTTCTATCATGCTGACATCAGCTCAGCTCAACTCTTGATAAATTGTCTAAATGCCTTCTCCTGATTTTCCAGAATGGATATGAATCCTTCCTAAAGTTAGTTCTTCCTTTCTTCTGACATGGAGCACTTGATAAACCAATTGGCACAAATGTTTGGCTTTAGTAGAGGCTCCCTACCCATAAAGTATCTAGGAATTCCCCTCATTACAGGTAGGTTATTGAGGAGAGACTGTTTATCCTTATTGAATAAGATTGATGTGAGGGTAAATAAATAGCCCCACAAAAACCTCTCTTATGCGGGTAGACTTCAACTAGTGAGTTCTATTCTTTCTTCATTCCAAGTGTATTGGGCCTATCACTTTATTCTCTCCTCTTCTGTCCTTAAATAACTAGAAGCTAAACTCATGAACTTTCTATGGGTTGGGAAGGTAGATAGTCACCATCAATCCAAAGTTAAATGGAGCAACCTTATAAAACCAAAAAAGAAAAAGGGGATTAGGGATTAAACATTTGCCAACCTGGAACATTGTTTTGTTAGGAAAGAGGATTTGGTATCTATTTTATGATAGTGAGGCCATGTGGGTTAAATTGGTGCATACGATCATTTTGAGACGAAAAATTTTTTGGAATGCTCAACCTACCAATAATAGTTCCTAGAGTTGGAGGAAACTCTTGAGTGTGAGGAACAAATTAGGGAATCAATTCAGAGTTAGGATAGGGAATGGCAGTCCACTCTCTTATGGCAGGATCCTTGGCATCCGAGGGAAATCCTAAGGAATTTCTTATCCCCTAGACATATAAATGGATTGGGGCTACCTATGATAGCCAAGGTTTTTTATATAATTAGGAATAATGAATAGAGGTAGCAGGAATTTCCTATAGAGCTTGTTGATGAATTTGACCCCATTCAATACCAGCTGAATAGTTCTCCGGATCACTTGGAATGGCTACCTAGTTCTTCAAAAATTTACACCAATGTTTCAGCCTATAACCTCTTGAAACCCTCATCCCAACAAGTACCTTGGTACTCCCTGGTTTGGTTCAAACATAACAGCCCAAGGTGTTCCTTCATTCTTTGGCTAGTTGTCCTAAAAAAACTTCAAACAAGGGATAAATTTCAATTTTTATATACCCCCAACCATTGTTCCCTTTGTATTTCGGACATGAAATCTAATGAACATCTATTTTTTCATTGTCCTTTCTCAAATTCTGTTTGGACCCATTGCCTCACCCACTTCCAAATCACCATTCCCAACTACTCAAGCCTTCCTTCTATCCTATCTTGGTTTCACCGGCCTCCTCATCAGAGTTCCATCTTCCCTATTCTTTTATCCACTATGGTTTACCACATTTGGACCGAAAGGAACTCAACAGCTTTCAGGGATGTAGCTATGGAGGTGGAGAGCTTACAAGCTAGGATAATCTTCCAAGTTCTGGAGCTTCTCAACCTAAACACTTCGAGAGGTAATTAGATCTTTTATGCACTAACATTGTCATGTAGGTTGTTGTTCAGTTGGGGAGCTAAATTCAATTCTTTCAATGCACTAAACTACCTTCCTTCTCATGGTGGTTCAAGGGCGCAACAAAATTTTCGTTTACAATTCAGTTCCAATGTCTTCAAGGAAGGTGATCCTAACTGTAGAAAACAGGAGAACCATTCCCTACGGATGATAGAGCATGTAAGGTATGCAAATGAAGGTAACCATGACTGCAGACGCAAAAAATAGCAGAACTTTCATACATCCTCATTTTTTAGTTCTGGTGATTGCGGCTTTGGTATTTTGGGTTTGGAATATGTTTGATGGACTTTTGTGTTGATGGCTTATTATCGGTGCACTTGGGTTCCTGGGTAGTAAAAGCTAGCTTTCTACAACTTCTTGGTTGGAAGTTTGTGGAGGAGAGTAGGTGATAGTGTTGTTATAAGGTTTGAGCTAGGTTCCTTATGATTTTGTCCTAACTAGTTCCTTTTGGTAGGTAGGGAATTTTTGTTTAACAAATCTTTTGTTATGTACATAACCTTTTCTTATTTGTATAAAATTTTACTAATTTACCCAAAAAAATCTTGGTTAAAAGCATCTTATACGACAAACCATCAGGTATTCTTGTGATCTCCCTTGTCTACCGTAAACTTCATAATCATTGCTAGGAAGTTAATCTTATTGCCCTTTAAATCATCATAGACCACATATGTATCCAAAAGACTGCATCTTTCAACTAAGCTACTATTTAGAAAAATTGAAGTAGGCGATATGGATGCAAGGCATCTTGGCAGTAGGTCCAAGTTTCTACACTAGGGTCTCCCTTCATGGGCATTCTCAGTATGCAGATATATAAAGTCTACAACCTCTATTAGATTAAGGTCAACAATATCCCACTTATGACAGGGAAGGTCAGTACTACCTATTGGAATTATATTCAGAATGTTTGCTAAAATTTCTTTTGTAATCAAGATCTCACACTCACGTACCCAAGATAATATTGTCAGTTTTCTATCAATTTCTTCTTTTCTTATGTGTGTGTAAACACATATAACTAAGTCTTCACACACTATGTCATTTAGGTTCACATAATTTTCCTAATCAAAAGCAAGTAAATGAGAGGAGATGGGAATAGCAATTTCATCCAACAGGAGAGGAGGCAAAATGCGTCCTGCAACTACCTTGCGCTTCTTATACCACATTTTGTATCTTGCTTTAACTTCCATTGATTGAAACAACTTAACAAGTGCTGAAGATTCTCCTTTTTTGTTTCTTCAAATTTGATCATTTTGCCTTCGGTATTTCTTCAAATAGGCCTTCTTTAAAAATTGGCTCATCCCTAACGGTTGGTTCCCCAATGTTTTCTTCCATCATAGGCGCTTTTCCTTTTCATATTTCTTCACTTTTTCTCTTTCGAGTTTCTTCTTCTTCTTTCTTTTCAGCATCAGGGGTTTCTTCTTGTTGATTAATTGTTTCAGCTTGTTTTGCAAGTCTTGCTCTAGTCCATGGTCTTCTTATTAATGGAGTTGGTTCTTCATCTAAACCATCATCATTTACAATCTAGTGCACTTCAAGCACTTTATTATCCTTAGAACCTGGTTGAGGAGTAGTGGATGGTGGTGTAAAAGTTTTGGAAGAGAGGATAGGTAGAGTAAGAATGGGTAGTGATAACGAAGGAGAGTGGAACCTTACTTTTCTCATTGGCTCCCCATGACTAAAAGATTCTTCTTCTTCTTCTTTTCTTCTTTTTATCCTTCTTCTTTCTTGTCTTTTTTTCTTCTTTTCCTTCCTCTTATTCTTCACTAGGTTCAGAGACATATCGTTGTTTGATTTTTGGTTCGTCATTCTTAAAAGATGAATCAGAGTCTGATTATAGAGATAACGTAGCTAAAATCTGTCTTATTCTCTCCTTTGGAGTCTCTTGAATGGGTGTTTATGATACTTGGGGCTTAAAAGAAATAGAAACAAGTTCAGTAGGGTTGTTTAACAATCCTACTATTGGTGACAGAGATGAAGACTCAGAAATCAAAGTTTGTTCATAGTTGAGAGTTTTGCTATGGCTAGAGGAAGTCAAGGTTTTCTTTTGTCCTTTTGATGTTGTTCATGCTATTGTGAGTTAGCTTGGTGACGTTTAGGAAATTTTAGAGGAAGTAGAGAATTAGGGTTTAGAGAGCCAGGAACGACGCTTCTGAGAAAGAAAAAAATGAGTAGAATAAAGAAGTATACTTAATGATTCTAGGGTGTTGATTTTTTTATAAGGATTAGCTGTCGTACACGTTAATAAAAGAAGTGTTATCGTCTGCATATCTTCTATCAATCAAGTATAGAAAGATGTTAGGGTAGCGCACACATGTTTTTAAAAACTGAAACAATTTGATGAAGTTACTTCCTTTTTAGGACACGTGTATCCTATTACGTCAAACTGAGAGGAGCCTTCTAAAATAAGAGCGACCTGCTAAACTATAAGAAGCCTATTAAATAAGGAGGAGGCCTCTAAACTGAAAGTGACCTTCTAAACTAAAAGGAGCCTACTAAAATAAGAGGAGGCTTCTAAAGAAACATATTAGAAGGTGCCTACTAATGTCTGCAATGAGATGCAACATAGAAAATTCATACAGAAATAATATTAGATAGTTTACACATACCAATCTGTTTTCTTAACAAGCAAAATCTATCTTCAGAGAGTGGCTTAGTAAAGATATCAGCTACTTGATTTTCAGTATTAAAAAGTAAAAGATCAATGGTTCCTTCTAAGACATAATCTCTAAGAAAATGATGCTTGATTTCTATATGCTTAGTCCTAGAATGATGCATAAGATTTTTAGAAAGATTTATTACACTAGTATTATCACATAATATAGGAATATGATTAATGTTCACAGAGAAATCCTGAAGTTGATGCTTCATCGATAATATTTGAGCACAACAGCTGGCAGCTGCTATATATTCTACTTCAGTTATTGAAAGCATTGTGTAATTTTGTTTCTTGCAATACTAAGAAACTAGACATCCTCAAAGAAATTAACATTGACCACTTGTGATTTTTAATTGTAATTAAAAATACCTACTTTAAAAAGTCAAATATATAGGGTCTGTTAGTTTCTATTTTCTTTCCTATTTTTGTTGTGTTTTCTACTAAAAAAAAGAAATAAGTCATTAAAATGTGTTTGGTTAAGTATTGCTATCATTTCTTATTTCTAAAAATAAAAAACTGCAACATGGTTATAAAAGTTTTTATAAGATTTTAAAACAATTTTTTTTCTCGTAAAAACCACACGTCTCGATTTTTTCATTGTCATTTTGTGTTCACTACCCTGTGCTTGCTCCATCTTTTCCACCCAATGTTTTGTTTGGTCTACACTGACAAGTCTGGTACAACATGGCTAGACTGCCTCGACCTCGATCACTTCCTCAACAATGGCAACGAAGATGTTAGTGCTAATCTTGTTCTATCCCATTCAAAATCTAAGTTCGATGATAACCAATTTACTTGCCTAAGACAAGCCACGGGGGAGATTTGTAGTGAGAGCAGAGACAAAGAATGGTTTAACATAGTCACTAATGCTCTCTCTGGCCTCTTCAACATCGGTCACTCTAACCAAAATCCCTATAAGCTCTGCATCCTTTCAATGCCAGCTAATGGGGAAATCGAACCAAATTATTAGCAGAAAGAAAAACATGTATTCTCTAAATTCTCATAATAACTCGAATGTTGGCACCAAGGAAGAGAAGAGTACTATTGATAGCATTGATTGTAGGGCTGATTAAGATGTTCCAGAAGCCATGGAAGAAGAAAAAGATGATAAAAGGAGGAAGAAGTTTAACGGTGATAAAGAGTTCAAGGGTTACTCAAGAAGTGAAGTCACTGTAATTGATACAAATTGCATGGTATAGAAGTTTGATAAATTAGTTTTTAGAAAGAAAAATGTTTTGAAAGTAAGGGACAATAGAGCTAGATCAGTTGGTTCTAACAAGCAAAGAAAGAAACGGGAACTTTTGTAAAATAGGGAAGCTTTTTAACTAAGAAATGGGTTGCTACAAAGTTGTTACTATTATTGGAGACTTAGTAATGTAATTTTCTTGGTTATTGATTAATGTAATCTATTATGTAATTGTAAAATTTTTAATTATATAAGTGTACATATATTTATTTCTACTCATAACGAAAATTAATTAATTTAAAAAATATTATATTAAAAACAATTAACATAAGAGTCTAATTAAAAAAAGTCTAATTAAAAATAAGAAACAAGATGATAAAATTAAACATGGTTTTTTACGGATCTCAACCAAACACGTTTTTATTTTTAGTTTTTATATTAGAAATCTCAACTAAACAAGTTTTTATTTTTTAATTAAAAAACAAAAACAAAAAACAAAAAGTAAAAAATAAAAAGTAAAAACCAAAATAGAAAAACAGAAGTGGAACAAAAGAACTTTATAACTTGTAGAACATAAATATTGAAAACAGTTATATGAACTATTAATTACGAAAAGATAGTATTAGAAGTGAATACATGAAGATACTGTTAAGTGAAAATATTGATATAAACAAAACGAATTTTAGTTAACACACTCAAATATACCGTATGTTGTTTTCAGCAATCAATTATAATTTGATGTGTAAAAAGATAAAAACTTTGGTGATAACATTAGAATGTACTTAATTAAAAAAGATTAATAAAAAAAGGTCTCAAATAAAAATGTCACATAGGAATCAAATCTTTGTATATAATGTCCTGACAAATAACAATATCTAAATAAAGTAATTACATATAAAAACATTATTATATATTAGTAAAGTACGCCTTTATATTTTCTTTGTGTACCATTTTGGGAACAAACGTCAGTTAGTGGGCATGCACCAATTCACCGCGTCCCAAATAGATCATCCTTCTTCAAATTGTACGTATCTAAGAGAACATCACTTTAACTTGTGGGAATTATAGTTAAACAAGAAACAGTGTAACACCCCACTCCTGCAGGAGCCGAACCCGACATCGATGGTGATATCCGAGTTCGTGTCCCGCGAGGGTGGCGTGCTACATCACTTAGTCAAAAACTTAGTATAAAAAATTTGTTTTTTTAAATCATTAACATATTTTGCAGAAATCAATATACAGATCGGCCCAATTTCATTCATAAACATTTTCCCTTGCACATAACAACCAGTACACAATTCATCAGAGATTCACTAATCACTGAGGGCCCGTTACAGAGACAACATATTTTCGGATAAAAAGATTTGTCATTAGAACATAAATCCATTTGTATACACATGATGCAAAAATTTCAGAATCCATTGTTTATACAAAAATCGTGGAAGACAAGTTTGTACAAGGTAATCAAATACAAAATGCAGGCGCAACTGATCCCGACCTCTTCCTTCACTCACATGCAGTACGTATACTCATGTTGCCTAACGGGGTATTCTTCTGAGTCCTGAAAAATAATTGCAAATTTTGGGTGAGTTTTGCAAACTCAGTGAGTGACCATCATCGATAGCTCACCCAATCACGTAACACATAACTCATACATTCCACATTCACATTCACATTTTTCATACTCGATACACTTAATCATTCATACTATGTATATGCAATGCACATGAGACTCACTTTTCATTTGTTATTTCGTTGTGATCGAGTGCCTAAACTGTCCCATGTAGGGCTCATTAACAACTGTCCCTTATCCATTTGAAGGATACAGGGCTCGTTAAACGTTGAGCCTGAGGCTCTGAATCACTTATGAGCTCGAAGTTCATTTTCGCTCGTTGAGCTTAAAGTTCTGATCGGTGGCTACTCTGGTTACAACAGCCATTATATTTCATACGCTTATGCAATGAAATGCATCAATCCCATACACTCACTTTCACATGTCATCGGACCGTAGTCTGGCACTCAACAGTGGAGTTGAGAAACATATCTCATACATATACAATTTCATTTATCACATATAAAGCACATTCAAAACACATTTGTCAATCACTTTGAATACAAATAGGTCATCCAATTCACATTCAAGTAGCACTTCAATATCACAACTCAGTATGACAATCATCGGACCTGCTGTCCGGAACCTAATAATCAATCACATTCAGTAATCAATCTACACAAAAAGAAACAAAACAGAACAAAGAATAAAATGAGACCATCTCGGTCTACTCATAGTACACTCCAGATTAGCAATTGCTTCAAAATTCTAGAAGCGCCTGACTGCGGGCTTTTAACCTGCACAACCCATTTATGCAATACGTTGCACACACATTAATAATTTTTCACCATTATAAGCATTCATTCATGCACATATATGTACAATGCATGTTCATGATAATCCCGGTATTATTCCATAATTCTCATCAAAAAATGTTCCCTTAGATTTTAGAAATCCATTGAGACCAAAATCACTCAATTCGGATCTCTATAGGTTTGGATATTGCTAAACAATGAAGTATGTGAAGAAAAATAACCAATTTATATTCTTTTAATCAATCCACTCTCTTTGATTTAATCCATCAATTTCAATTTATTCTAAAAAATTCACTAATTCCCATGGAGAGGTAGATAATTGTCTTACGAATCTGACGCCTCAAAAATCAGGTCAATCGGAGGTCTGCTGAAAAAGTTATTCACAAAATAGTGGAGGAGGGTCGGATGAGCCGGTCGCAATCGCGATGGCTCGCGATCGTGAAACGGCTCTTAAACGAGCCAGTCGTGATTGCGAAATGACTCTTTAATGAGTTGGTTGCGATCGTGATGGCTCGCGACTGCGAAACGACTCTTAAACGAGCCGGTCGCGATCGCGAGGCTGCTGGCTTCGTATTTCCCCCTTTTTTTCACAAAATTCCACTTAATTTTCCTCTTCTTCCAACATGCATAACTTATGATTCAAAAGTCCAGATTCAGAAGTCCAATTTTTGCAAACTTGGTATGAATGGAAAGAGCAAAGAAAGCTTTACAATTTTCATGAAGAACACAAAAACCAATTTCACCGCTAAGGGTGTCAAAAATTCAATCAAAGTTTCTGCCAAATCAAAATTTCCCAAAACAGTACAACATTCTTCTAAAAATCATATCTTCCCATTCCCTTTGCCAAAAATTAGAAGCTTTATATCAAAAAAAAAGATCAGAACATATTCTACAACTTTCATGAACAACTTGGAAGCAAATTCAACTCCTAAATGGGTCAAAAGCTTACATGAATGATGCTGCCCTGTTTCATATTGTTCAAAAATCCCCTAAACCATAATCAAAGTTCAAACACTTATAACTACCAACTCCAATGTCGAAAAATAGCATATTTTATAGCGATAG
>JANKOE010000004.1:13554935-13573221 GCA_026284465.1 Erythroxylum citrifolium
ACAACCAGTACACAATTCATCAGAGATTCACTAATCACTAAGGGCCCGTTACAGAGACAAAATATTTTTGGATATAAAGATTTTTCATTAGAACATAAATCCATTTGTATACATATGAAGCAAAAATATTTTGTCTCTGTAATGGGCCCTCAGTGATTAGTGAATCTCTGATGAATTGTGTACTGGTTGTTACATGCAAAGAAAAATGTTTATGAATGAAATTGGGCCGATCTGTATATTGATTTCTGCAAAATATGTTAATGATTTAATTTTTTTATACTGAATTTTTGAATAAGTGATGTAGCACGCCACCCTCGCGGGGCACGGACTCGGATATCACCATCGATGTCGGGTCCGGGTCCTGCGAGAGTAGGGTGTTACATTTATGACCGATATCGGGTTCGGGTCTTGCGGGAGTGGGGTGTTACAAACAGTCATCTAAATAGGTTACCATCTGAAGTTAGCCCAACAAATAAGTTTTGGACAAGAGACGGAAATTTAGCAAAGAATATCCCTTTAGAGATGAGTACGACTCTTCTTACAAATTGGAGGCTTTAGAAATCCCGAAGACTTGAGCTCAGAGGTTTTGGTGACTTTAAGAATTGTTTACAGTTTACTTGTTATCTAGATCTTTTTCTAAAGGTGTTCTTAGTTTTAACCTTTAACTTTTGTTTCTAATTCATTTGTAGTTGTGGGTGTTTATAATTTATGACTCACAATTGTTTTGTGTTAGCTCAAGGTTTATGTTTGACAATTTTGATGAAATTATATAATATTTCAAAATTCAAATTGGATTTATTTCCATGTATAAGCAACGGTACAATTCTTAAAAGGAAAAAATTATAGAATAATTACTTCCTTCTTGCAGGAACCTTCTTTATAAACTTATCATTTTGGAAATGGTTCCATGACATCTGAAAGGATCCTACTAATTTGAATAATTAACTCCAGAAGCCTTAACAGAACGTCTGAATATCGAAGATTTCAGCAGAGATAATATCAAAGATTAAGCAATGACTAGTTGAAGAAATTGTCCACTTAAGGAAGAGCCACTGCATTTGCAAAATATACACAAGACATAGACATGAAGCTTGCAAAATATCTTAGAGCTTCATTATTTCTTGAAAGTTATATCAAACTCTTTGTGCCTCAAAAAGTGATATCACTCTATTAAGAGAGATTATTAAATCCTTTATACATTCTTATTGAGAGCTTGCAAAGGCTAGCAAAATACTACTATTATGGAAGGTTAAAGAACCTTGAAAAATATACACTTGTGAGCTTAAAGAGGCTTGTCACATTACTACTTGGCTTTTATAGTGAAATACTCAAGTTGGATACTTGGAGACTAGACACAGGCTTCGTTATAAGTTGAATTGGCATAAATATATTGTCATTTGCTCTCTCTTCCTTATTTTTAAGTATATGCATTATAAGTTTATATTTTCAAGAGGCTCCTTCAGTTTTATAATAAGCTCCTTCTGTTTTTATAGCAAGAGTTTCCTTTCGAAAGTTAGCAGGCTCCTATTGATCAAACAAGCTCTGTTCTTTTATAGCGCTAGCAGGCTCCTATCATTTTGAGCATTGATAGGCTCCTTTGATATTAACAACCTCCTTTCTTTTTCAACGTTAACAAGATCCTTTCGAAAGTTTATAGGACTTTATATTTATAAATTTATTTTGTTTAAGCAGGATCTTATCAATTTGAAAGTATCTTGAATTTTTTATTACACACAATTCACCCCCGTCTTGCGTATGTCTGCTTTATCGTTTGTTTCATATTTATTGTGTTTTACAACAAGTGATAGATCATGGAAAACAATTTGAGAAGCCTTAAAGGACAATTTGTCTAAAAGCCTCCTGACTTCAATGGAAACAACTACTTACACTTGAAAGAGAGAATAATAATCTATTGAAGTCTGGCAAGCCATCAGAGTTAGAGCTACACTTCCTGCTATAGAAAACGTAGAAGTATGGTCTGATGCTGATAGAAGAAATGCATAGCTAAAAGTTAAAGAAAAACATCATCTGATCTGTGCACTATCTCCAAAAGAATATGAGAAGATATCCTACTGCTCTATAGAAAAAGAACTGTGGGATAAATTACAAGTCACCTTTGAAGGAATGAATGAGGTAAAGAAACATAAAATAAGCCTTTTAGTGCATCAATACGAAACTATTGGCATGAAACAGGGAGAAACCATAAATGAAATATTCGGACGGTTCAACAACAACATCAAGGCCTTAAAGAACTTGGGAAAGGTATATTGATAGGTGCTTAATTGATTGTATAATTATTCCATAACATTTAGCGATTAATGACTTGAAATTGCTTAAGATACTCATTTTGACTCATATGTGGTTTTAGGCCCAATTCAAAAGCAAAGAAGTTAAAGTGAGTCGAAAGCATGATATTTGGACCATTTTTTGAAGATTAATTTTCCCTTGTCTTCATGGAGCAAGAAGAAGAAAATTAAAAGAGAAGAAGAAGATAAGAAAAAATAAAACATAAACAAGAAAAATCAAAGTTGCTCACGTCAAAGAAATACAAAAGTTATTCATGTCATACAAGTAACGTGTATTATATGCAAGCAAAATGGTAGTAAATTAAGAACAAAATGATGGAAACAAATTAATAATACGTAAGGCAATAGGTGGAAGCAAATGAAGCAATACAACAACAGTCTATGAAGAAAATGATATGCCAATAGCTAGGAAAAGAAGGATATTAAAACACAACTATTTGCATTTCATACAAATGTTGTTGCTTTTGCATAGTTGTCTGTGTTTCACGCAAACATCATGTGTGTAAACACAGACAACGTTTGTATGAAATGCAGACATTGTGAAAAACATAGACTTTCAAGAGAGGCAATTATTTTAAATTAAAAAAGGAACATTAACAATGTTTTTAAGGGTGTTTTAGGAGATAATAGTGTGAGTTTACAAGTGGTCTTTAACTAGGATAATTTGTTGGGGCTAAAGCAATTATTTTTGGTAGCATTTGATTTTAATGAAGATGAGGGGTAAAGCTCTCAACCGAGAGAGACCTATAGAGGGCTAAACGTCCTGACACTAGTTCAGATGTGACATTGATGTTGACGATCCGAGTTAAGTGTAATTCATTATTTTTGTTATTTATTTCTCTCTTTAGAAATTAATTGTGTTATCCTATGATAATTGATTTGGGCTTTGTGTATGGATAATCTTGTTCTCGTTATTGTTCGATTATTTGTGTGGGAACCGAATGGGTATTGTGAAAAGATGATTTGAATTCATTTATTGGATCATTTATTTATAAACTCATTGCTAGAATTTCGATATAATCTATAACTGTTATGTTGAAATTCATATGTAGCAATTGATGATTTGTAATCATTAGGGATAACATAAACTAGGTTAAATCGTATGTGGTTGTTCCCTTCATTAATAGGTTTTTCTAATTCTTAATGCTACTACCGAATTAAATCTAGAGATCGTATCCTAAGTTATTTGGTAGTTAGATTTAATTAACAATCATTTTTTGATTAAACACTACCTAAAAGAAGACTCGGGTTAATTATTAACCCACGATTAATAGTTTCTATGAGAGGTTTGAGAATGGCAAATCATTGAAATATGTTTAATTAGGGTGTAGGCCAAGATTGAGCCAAAGAACTAGGTTCCTACTGAATTCACCACTTTTATCCTTTTTTACTTCTTTTTTTCTAAATTGCTTTTGTTGGTTAGTTTAGCTTTATTTTATTTTCTTATTTTAAAACCAAAACCCCCTAACACCTAAACGTTGATTAATTTCACTTCAACAAATTTATACACACTCTTTGTGGGATCGACCTAAACTTACCACTGCTACAGTAGTAGGTCTAGTTTATTTTGACTAGTGTTACGACACGTTGCCAATTTTGGTGTCGTTAGCAAGGGGTGCATTGTTTAGATTTTGTTTATGATTTTAATTGGCGTCTTGTACATATTTGTTTGTAATTAGTTTCTTTTCAGTTATTTCTATGTCTTTTCACTTTTTGATTCGTGTTTGTGAAAAAAATATTTGACAAGGATAAAAGTAATTTCATTTACAATTCTTATTCTCAATCCTATAACCAAGGTTGGACTAATTAGCCTAACTTTAGTTATGGATGAGATAACCATCAAAATTACTTCTTTGATAGTTTGTAGGATGTACAACAATTCTCGTACAAAATAGAAGTTTCTTATTACAACTAAAGTACGCCTTTAGACGACTATATCAAGACCTGTAATGCTACCCATCTTCAATTTTAGTAGGGTATGCAACAACTTTAAGAGAGTATGTAGTAATTTTAACATAAAACCATACAATTCTAGCAGAACAGATGCCAATTTTGCCATAATATAAGGTCTAGCATCCAAGAAGTGGAGAGCCAATAAGATTCAGGTACATCTCTAGAAGAATTGATTAATATTATCAATGCTGATACTTTGTAACTTCAAAAGAGTGTACAACAGTAGCTCTAGGAGGATATGGTGCAATTCTAGTAGGAAATGAGGCATACAATGTCTAGGCTCTAAAATGTGGCAAATCATATGGGTAAGATGGCAGTGAGGATTGACGGCCTAAAGCTCCAAATCAAAGAGAAGCAGCTATATCAACTTGAGGAGCACCCAAGGGATGTTAGTGCGAAAACCTTATTGAGTGATGAGGGGCTTGAGAACCTCAAGTGGACTACTCAAGGAATTGCTTGTGTGGAAGAAGTGGAGAAGGAGCTCAAAGCAGAAAATGATGCATCCTTTAGCTCGGAGGTTGTTGTTAAGAATGACTTTTTACTTTTCCCTAGTAGGTTAGAGAAATTGAACAAAGAAGAAAAAGGTGAAGAGACATTCGAGATCTTTCTCGATAGCATGGATTCAATAGAGTTTGAGATTCTAAAGATAGGGCATATGCTAAATATGATAGATTATCAACCAAAACCCTATCTTGAAATTCCTCACATGGAAGTGGCCCAAACTGTAACACTCAAAGATCAAAATTTTGTCACGTGAGGGAAGTATGGAGTTGAGCCAACAACCTTAAACAAAAGCGCTTCTTGGGAAACAACCCATGGGAAGTAAATTTCTTTTCTTTAAATTTTCGCATTAGTTTTTATATGTATATGTTTTTTTAGTTGTTTGTTTCTTACTTGTTTTTAAGTTTTCAGTTAAAATGAGAGAAAGAATAAAATAAACAAACAAACATTTGCTCGTTTTCTATTACTTCTAGGATTATATAGTCATGAGTAGAGAATGAATTGACTAGAGAATTTTATGACAACCTTAACATGTAATTTGCTCTTGTGATTGGTCAATGTGCACTATCTTTAAAAGAGTAGTTACTAGTGGTAGACAACTAGAGAGGTTTGGAGCCTTTATAGACTAAAACATCCATATCAACCTCATTTTCTTTTGCTTTAATTTTCTATTCAAGACCACATTTTTTATCACATGCATTAACATGGAGATGATTAAGCATTCTTTGCTTCATAAGCTACATTAGCCAAATAACCTACCTTGTTGATATTATTTTCCCCTTGATAATCCCCTTTGAGCTTTATACCTTTCTTTTTGTGTAAACCACATTGTATGCTTTTAAAAATAACCAAATGTCCTATCTAAGCCATAAAGCTAATGGAAAATTTATGATTGTTGAGTTGTGGATGTACAAAAGTATAAGTGTGGGGGTCTACATATGTGTGGGTTGGTTATAATGTTGGGATGCTATTTTATGTCATATCATTGAAATTCCCATATTAATGTAGTTTCTTATAATTTTTATAAGGGAAAAAGAAAAAAAAGAAAAGCAAAAGAAAAGAGAAGTGAAGAAAAGAAAAAGAAAAAGAAAGAAAGAAAGAAGAAAAAGAAAAGGAAAAGGAAAAGGAAAAGTTTAAACAAATGTATCAAGGAGGAAGTACATATGTGTTGAAAAGTTGTTTATGATTAATGCATCCTCTGAAAGTTATAAGAAATGGGTTATTTGAGTATGTTGAATATGAGGTAGATGTTGACCTTGAAGATTCACTCTTTGTGGTTTTGGTGTATTGTCATCAATTGTTTGAGTGATCCCTTTGGATTGGTATATACTTAATGTGGTTTGTGTGTGAGAGCTGAATTGAGTTGTGAAATATAATTGTTGCATTCATTATAGCTGACGGTACCTATTTTTGTATAAATTTTAACTTGTACACTTGATATTTCATTAAGTATTACTTTTGTTTCACTAGCTTTAATGGCGTTTATGCTTCTTTACCCAAATACATCTCACCTTACCTTTGCCCACATTATAACCCTAAAAAAGTCCTTTGATTCATGATTTTACATGTGGCCTTTAGGGGAAATGAAATGATATGCAAAGTTGTGGAATGTCTTAATCATGAATGATATTGAGTGTAACTGTAGATATATTTTAGTTAAACATATTTTTCAAGTCTACCATTAGATTGCTTAGTTTTTTTTAAAGACATTGAATGTTGATTGATCATGAGTAAAAGTTTAGAATGTTGAGTTCTTGATATGATTTTTGGAAGTCATTCATTTTTTCTTATGATTATGTATTCTTGGGAAATATAGGAAATGAGTAAATGTTTTAAGCCTATGATCTTAATTTAGATGTTTTACCCGAGGATGGTCAAAAGTTAAGTGTGGGGGAAATTGATAGGTGCTTAAGTGATTGTATAATTATTCCATAACATTTAGCGATTAAAGACATGGAATTGCTTAAGACACTCACTTTGAATCATATGTTGTTTTAGGTACAATTTGGAAGCAAAGAAGTTAAAGTGAGTTGAAAGAATGATGTTTGGGCTATTTTTTGAAGATTAATTTTCACTTGTCTTCATGGAGCAAGAAGAAGAAAATTAAACGACAAGAAGAAGACAATAAAAATGAAAACACAAATAAGAAAAATCAAAGTTGCTCACGAAAAAGAAGTACAAAAGTTGTGCATGCCATACAAGTAATGTGTATTTCATGCAAGCAAAATGGTAGTAAAATACGCAAAGTAGCAGGTGGAAGCAAATGAAACAATATGGCAGCAGTCTATGAACAAAACAACTCGCTAGCAGTTGGGTAAAGAAGGATATTAAAAGGTAACTATTTGCATTTCACGTAAACGTTGTTTGTATTTACGTAGTTCTCTACAATTCACATAGACAATGTATGTTTCACGTAGA
This sequence comes from Erythroxylum citrifolium, assembly GCA_026284465.1. Taxonomy (NCBI): domain Eukaryota; kingdom Viridiplantae; phylum Streptophyta; class Magnoliopsida; order Malpighiales; family Erythroxylaceae; genus Erythroxylum; species Erythroxylum citrifolium. The sequence goes on from JANKOE010000004.1 coordinate 13,562,114, forward strand.
CGTTGTGCAAAATGTAGATGTTCAAGAGAGGCAATTGTTTTAAAATAAAAAAGAAATAGTAGCAATGTTTTTAAGGGCTTTTTAGAAGACAATAGAAAAAGTTTATTGGGGGTCTTCGGCCGAGATAATTTCTTGGGGATAAAGCAATTATTTTTGGTAGCTCTTGATTTTAATGAAGATAAGGGATAAAGCTTACTGGATCCCGTTACCGGAACCCAACTCTTACTGAAAACCTTAAATATCTTCGGTTCATTTTCCTTGCTCTGATACCATAGATGTTGGATCCCATTTTCGGAACCCAACTCTTACTGAAAACCTTACCTATCATCGCTTGGAAAGCGGAAACGAAACGAAAAAACTAAAATGGAAACGAAGCAAAAGAACGAAAAATCACAGCAGATCCTAAACCCGAAAGTGGGCTCAAAACGAAAAACAAATCTGAGGCTGCTACAGTGCGGCTTTAATTTTTGTTTAATTTGATTTTTCTTTCATTCTTTTGCTTATATCTTTTCCGTCCCACATCCGATTGACTTGTTTTTCGAAGCATTGGATTCCTAAGACAATTATCTACATCTTCATGGGAAAATTATGAATTTTTGAGATTAAATTGGGGATGATTGATTTAATCAAAGTGAGTTGGGAAATTTTCTGAACATGGTTCAGTCTTTTGAGAAATTCTTGATCTGTGGAAATCTGATTGAATTGATTCTTAAGGCAAAATAAAATAGAGACATGGGGCTACAAGTCTAATAAAGGAACTGAATTTCAATTTAGCCACTAAGACTTTCAATTTCTGAATCAAAGTCGGGTTTAGTGTTCAGTCTTGGATTAGTAAGAGCTGAAAGTATTTTGGCCATAACATTTGCTCTAGTCATCCAAATGAGGTGATTTTTGATTTAGATTAAACGAGAGAAATGGTGCTACAAATGTTTTGAAGGACTTTAATTTCAATTTAGTCTTTAAGAATGTCAATTTTCGGATGGGAGTAAATTGCTGGAAAATGTGTTAGCGTAATGATAATCCGAAATGTTTGGAGCATAACTTTTACTGTAGTGCACCAAATTAAATGATTTTAGTGGCGTTATGAAATTGAGACAATGAGGAACATTTTTCTAGAAGGAATTTTTGATAAATTCCTTCAATTTGATGGTTAGAAAAATGTCCTAAGGTAAGTATGAATTAAAAAGAATTTAAGGAGAAATTTTGGAAGTTCACTTAAAGAGGTAAGTTAGTAGGCTAATAAGTAAGGGCAATTGGGTCTTTTAGCATTCATTAAATGACTTGGCATGTGGCTGTCATTTTTAAGAAGGTGCAGCACGACACTTAAGAGAAAAATGAAAGAAGAAAGAAGAGTGAAGCCTTCGGATGGGAGAAGAAGAAAGAAGAGAGAACTAGGGTTCGATTTTTTATGGGTCTTCAAGCAAGCTTTTTAGGTTGATCCAAGGAGGGAAAAAGATGAAAGAAGAAGAGAGCTCCATGATGAGCCAAGAAAATTCCGAAAATGATGAAGATTGAGGTAAGATTGAGATTTTGATTTGTTAATTTTTGAAAGGTTTTGGTTCATATGGTTTAAGATTGGTATGAGTTTGTGTTTCCTAAGCTCAATTTTAGTGTTTATGCTTTATGTGATGTTGAATTTGGGTGATTATGGTTTAGGAAAATTTAACTTGGATGAAGGAAAGAAGTAATGGAGAAATTGAAGCTTTGGACAAGTTTCAAGCATGGAAATGAGGTGGGTAATATGTTTATATTTTGAATTATAAGTTAGTTGTGCATTTAAAAAAATCAAGAAAGTATAATTGTTTATAAATTATTGTTTTCGAATGATTAACTTAATTGATTTTGGGAATGATTTATGAATTGTTAAATTCATTGTTTTGGAATGATTTAAGAAATTGCAAAAAAAAAATTTGTTTGAATTCATTGTGTTTGGTTGATTGAGAATTTAATATGTGAAATTGTGTGACATTATGAATGGTATTGTGTTTAAATGATTTGGAAATTGCTGAAGTGTTGCATTCTTTGATTTTGACATTTGAGAACCTTTGCTTTTAAATGATTGAAGAATTGTTAGGTGATATTCGATTTTTATGTGATTTTGAAATTGTGTGGATGGTTTGGAATATAGAAGTGAGTTTAAAACCGATTTGGATTAGTTTAGACCGGGATTGGTAAGGTTTCCAACGCGACGCTTTTCTATAATATTTGTTCACGGATGTCAGAATTTGTTTCAGTTCGTTTCGAACCATTTGTTTCGATTCGCTTTCGATACTTTCGCTTTTGTTTTTTGTTGTTATATTCGATTTTGCTTTCGATTCTTTTGCCTTATGACTTCCGATTCGATTTGTTATTAGTTCGCCTTGTTTTTCGATATTCGTTTTTGGGCTTCTGCCTCTTTCGTTTTCGTTATTCCGTTAGAATTTTGTTAAGTAGTCGTTTTTTGTTTTAAGTGATGGTGTTCGGTTCAAGTAGTTGGGTTCCGAGATCGGGTCCCAATAAAACTCTTAATTGGAAGAGACCCATGGAGGGCTAGACGTCCTAACATCAGTTCGGAGGTGACATCGATATTGACGACCTGGGTTAAGTGTATTTCACTGTTTTTATTGTTTCTTTCTCTCTTTAGAAATTGATTATGTTATCCTATGTTATTTGATTTGGGTTTTATGTATACATAATCATCTTCTTGTTATTGTTCAATTATTTGTGTATGAACTCATTGGGTATTATGAAAAGATGATTTGAATGTGTTCATTGGATTGTTTATTTACAAACCCATTGCCATAATTTCAATATAATTCATAATTATTATGTTGAAATTCATGTGTAATGAGTAATGATTTGTAATCATTAGGGATAACATAACCTAGGTTAAATGACTCATTGTATGTGATTGTTGCCTTGATTAATCAGTTTTCCTAATTCATAATGCTACTACCTAATTAAATCTAGAGATCGTATCCTAGGTTATTTGATGGTTAGGTTTAATTAACGATCGTATCTTGATTAAATACTACCTAAGGGAAAATTTAGGTTAATTGTTAACCCACAATTAATAGTTGATATGAGAGGTTTGAGAATGAATGACAAATCATTGAAATATGTTTAACTAGGGTGTAGGTTGAGATTGAATCAAAGAACCGGGTCCCTACTGAATTTCCCACTTTTATCATTTTTTACTTGTTTTCTTTAAATTGCTTTTGTTAGTTGGTTTAGCTTTATTTTATTTTCTTATTTGTAAAACCAAAACCTCACAAAACCTAAAAACTTATTAAATTCACTTTAACAACTTTACATGTATCTTCTATGGGGTTCGACCTAAACTCACCACTGCTACAATAGTAGGTCTAGTTTATTTTGACTAACGTTACAACACGTTGTCATATATCTAATAATAAGCTTGTAACGAAGATTCTAAGATCACTACCAAAGGAATGGAGACCTAAGGTGATAGTTCTAGAAACTACAAAGGATCTAGATACTATTTCACTCGACTGGCTGAGAGGAAACTTGATGATCCATGAAACCGAGCTTAGGCGAGATGAAGGATCCTACTACATAAAAGGAATGGCACTAAAGGCAACTGATGAATCAAGCGGTGATGAAAGTGACACTATGTTACAAATTGATGAAGATGATGAGTTCAACTTTATGGTCAGAAAATATGCCCGTTTCTATAAAAAGAAGCTGATAAAGAAAAGAGAAGGAAACAAGAAAGTTGGGAATAATAGGGTCCTATAAAAAAGAAACAGTAGCAATAGCAATACATTAAACAATCAAATCATATGCTATCATTTCAAGAAGCCTGGACACATAAGATCTGAATGTCCTCTTCTTCAAAAAGACAAGTTAGAGGACAGAAAACCCAGAAAGGAAGCGATGACTACAACATGGTCAGATAAGGATTCTAAAAACTTTAAAGAAGAAGAACCAGAAGAAGTTAGCAACGTTTGCTTTATGGCTGAATCAGGAGACGATGAGGTATATTGTTCTGACTTTGATATTGAAATTGATGAATTGAGAAATGCATATCATGAATTATATGATTATTACAAAAAATTGACAGAGAAGCATTTCAAAGAAGTTGACAAATCCGAGAACAATGAAGCATCCTTGTAGAGAAAGATTAGCCAAGTTGGAAAGTACTTTTCTGGAGAATGATTATGATAAAGTGAGACAGCTAGAAGAAAAGGTTGTCTACCTAGTACTTAAGAAAAAGGAATGTGTAGGAAAGATCTTATCTCCAGAAAAAGATCTTGAAAATTTTTTTGATGGAAAGAACAACCTTGATACACTACTTGGTAGTGGTAAATGCATTTTTAATAAAACTAGAATATGTTATAATGAAAATAATAATGTTAGGATACACAAGAACTTTTTTGTTAAATCTAGTAGTAGTTATAGTCAAAATAGCATGAACCTGATATATGGTAGAAACTATAACAATTCTTGTTCATCTATTTCATGCTTCTACTATGGTAGAATGGTCACATTAGTCATTCTTGTAAATTTCATAAAATGGAGAAATTATCTCAAATGTATGTTTGGAAACTGAAAGGTTAAACTACTAACTTGAAAGGATCTAGAAAAATGTGGGAACTTAAAATGAGATAATACTTTCTGCAGATATACTTCAAAGTGGATGCAAGAGAAAATCAATGGATAGTTGATAATGGTTGCTTGAGACACATGACAAGTGAAATATCACATTTCAACTACAATGAAAAAAAAGATGGAGACAATGTTGTTTTTGTCGACAAAAGTAAGGCAAAAGTCACCGGGATTGGTAAAATTGGTTACAAGATTGAAAGTATATTTGTGATTGTTGTGATAAAATCATCTAACAAATGGAAAAGAAAATTCCTGTAAGATGTCTCAAAATTTACCTATATAAAAATGGGAAACATCCAATTTGTAGAAATGTTTTTGCTAAAAATTAAGTTTCAAATAGAGTACACTTTTTGGTTTGTTTCTTTTTTGCTAATACATACTTGACACATTGCCTTGTCCCACTCCCTAACACACAAGAAGATGTTTTGCATGGTGGAAAAAGACAAATGAGTAGTTATCCACATCACTAAGAGAATTAGCAAACATTCTTTTACAGACGAAATTTTCTAGAATTGTCCATTCAACACAACTAATTCACAAAAGACCCAAAGAAACAAATACCTTAAAAAATAAAGCTGCAAGAACAAATGACAATATTGACATCTTTATAGTTTACTTGAAGTGATGGTAAGAATGAGAAATAAAAAGGCCAAGTTATAGAGAGAATTATTCCAATCATGCTAAAACATTAGACGAATAAATAAATTTAGAGTTCTAGACGCGTTAATGAGTCAAATGCAATAAAAAAAACCAACCAGAGAGGTGTTGCAGATATCAAAGCTGCAAAGGCACATAAAAAACAATCAATGAATATGAAGAAATCATAAGCAAAGATGACTCCATCCTTTGTTGAATTGGCATATGGAACTCTTGACCATTACAAAGAAGAACAAATATATAGCCTTTCTTTTGCAAACAAGAGGAAGGTTAGAAGTAAATCAAACTATCAAACATACCAAAGAACTGTGTGAATAATTGAGTGAAGAAGCTCAAGGTACAAGAAACATTTTATGCCATAGCAGGTGGAAGAGGCTTTATGATGGTGTCGATGTTAGATACTCTTTGAAGAAAATGCACATATGAAGTAGTAACTAGTTAATTAACTACTAAGTACATAAAAACAAAATTAAAGGACAAAACATAACAAGAAGAATCTTCTTAAAGAAACTAAATAGGAAGAAGGAAAATAAGATACAATAGGAATTGAAACATTTTTCAAGAAGATAATAATGGGAACTGATACATTAAAAGGAAAATAAGCAACATATGATCAAAATGTGAGAATGGCTTATGTATTACTCGAGTATTCCGTATGCATTATGTAACACATAATTTGTAAACTACCATAGAAGATAGAACTATAATTCAACAAAATGAGTTTGTAATTGTTTAATCAGGGAAGTCCAAATCTTTCAAAAAAGCTATATATATAGAACCCTGGTAGCAATTTAAGTAATGAGATATCAAACAAATTCAAGAAGCAAAAATGCAAAGTATACTTATGTCTATCCAAATACTTCCCCTTAATACTTATACCTAGGAACTCATTAAACTACAACATTAGACATAGACCCGTCCTTATTTAGCAAACAACAACTATACTAAGATCTTAAAATTTAAAGGGAATAACATTAAACACACTATATCTCATTATAGCCAGTGATATATGTGTTCTAATACAATAAACTAAGTAATAAGTGTTCAATTCTTATCAAATGGTTAGAATTTCAGTTCTCTAACTTTGTACCAAATTTACCCAGAACTTAGAGGAAGCCTAAAAACATATCCAAATGATGCACTATTCTTGCGATAGTGTTTTAGTGAAGAGCACACTAAGACAAAGAACCCTCGTATGGATGAAGATGAAGACAGATGAACACTGGAGATGAAAATGAACAAACACACTAGATGAAGACAAAGACGAATGGGTGGATAAAGACGAAGACGAAAGAACACCTTAAACACAAATAAAGATGGACAAATACACTGCATGAAGAGAAAGACAGACGAACACTACAGCTAGTAGAAGTTGAAGACAAAGACAAAGATAACTTAATCAAATGAAGATTGCTTCTTAATTAGGTTATTAATATGCAGAAAATGACATCGTTTTAATTGATAAAAAATGTCATTTTTTTCCTTTTATTCTTATTCTTTTGGATACAAAAATATTTTCGTAGCCAAATATTTTTAAATACGAAATCTATTTTTGTAGCTAAAACATACAAATTCCATAATATAAGCTACGAAAATAGATTTTGTAGTTAAAAACATAAATGTTTGGATTCTATAACATTAGCTACGAAATAGATTTCATAGTTAAAAACAAACATTTTGTTATGAAAATATATTTGTAGCTAAATTTATTTTAACTATGAAATCTATTTTCATAGATGATATTATGGAATTTGTGTGTTTTAACTACGAAAATTATTTCGTAGCTAAAAACATTTTGCTACGAAAACTGTGTAAAACATCACCAATAGTTTTTAAAAAGTCGTGCACCATTTAACACCAACATTATTATTATAATATGATTTTGGAAAATTGTAGCTAGAGGGTAACTTTTAGCTATGATTTTCAAATCGTAGCCAAAAAAAAAGAGTAGCCAAAGGGCTACTTTGTTGTAGTGACCTTTTTCTTCTATCTATCCAAACTTCATATGGTGTCTAATTTGGAAATGCCCTCGTGGGTGAAATGTTAAACATGTTAACAATTACAATAATAATTCTCCCCAAAATTATATTCGTAATCCTTTTTCTTAATGCATATTTTGCAACATTTCTACTAAAGTCTGGTTCTTACATTCAGTCACTTATTTTGCTCTATTGTATAAGGAGGGGTGAGGTCTTTATGAATCATATGTTCTTCCTAAAATGAGCTAAACATTTACAAAGCAAATTCTTCTTCTCAATATGCTCTTAATTTTTTAGAATGCTTCCCCTTTTCTTGTTCTCTCTCAGTTTGGAAGCTTCGTTGAGATCTACTTATTCTTCTTTAAGAAGCATATGCAAATCTTTTGACTTAAATAATGCCCTCATCTTTACGCTCTAAAAATATTACTTATCTCTATTAAATACTAAGATAAGCAGTTGTGAAACTGGAAACTTGTTTGCTACCATATTTAAAAGAAAAACTCTCGTCTATCAAGTTTTCCTCTTTCGCTTACTTAGTCAAAGATGAACCAAATTCTGATACACTTCATTAAAAAATAAAGCAAGCAAAAGGAATTTAAGATGAAAATTTGATTTGCACTAAAACTCAGAAACTTAAAGTTATTAAACTTCCATAGATTATTGAAGCAAAAAAACATTTAAATAGGCTTCTACAAAGCACAACATAATAAGAAACAAACTTTAACTAATTTTGTGATTATGCTTAGCATACTAAAACTAAAAAGATAAAAGATAATAACAAATCATATAAGAGTGGAACACCCAATCTTTCCATGTTGACAACCTCACACTCCTAAAATTTTGAATCACTTCTTAACAATACAAAGGTTTATATTCTTTCCCTGCTTATTCCTTATCTGAGCTGACTCAAATAACATAACCAACAAGAATATCTTGTTAGGTATAGAGCCTCTTATTGCACAGCTCTCTTCATCAACTTCTTCAAAGTATCCTTTTTATTACAAGTAGTCATCTTCCTCAAACAAAAGGCCTATAGTCAAAGCACTTACAAATATGTTGATCCACAAAACCAACCTATAATAAGACATCCTCCTTTAGTAACATCTCCTTTAGAGGAAGGGGATTCTTCAATTCTATTTTTATTTTTACATAAGAGAATATAAAAGCATATAAATCTCTGTCTTTTTTTCAAGCTTAGATTTATTTCTCATTAAACATGACTAAAACCCATTTACTTACCATTAAACATGACTAAAAACCCACTTAATCTTATCCTCTAAATATAAAAACAATAAACAATTCTTTGACCTACATGTCCCTTTGGTAGTTTGTTAAGACTCATTCCATGCATGGTGTTTAGACTTTAAAAGCTTAGAAGTTTCTCCAAGAGACAAATTTATTGTATCAACCTAAACAGGACTATAATTAGTTTAATGTCCCATTATTCCGATACATTATAACATTAGGTGTTTAATAAAAGCCTCATCCTACATCTAAAATTGTTGTAATAGACATTATTTTTATTATCTTGAAAAAGAAAGCTTTCTCATATAGAAGAGAGACCTCCTAATACTAATATATAAGGGAATGATGAAACTTGACATACTTTTCAAAATCACATACCATAACCTTTCCTACATAGCCTTCAGCCTTAAACTTTGTTGTTGTCCTAACATGAGGAATGATAACCTGATTGCAACTACCCTCTATTAGCCAATTCAACATATATTCAACAGTAATATATGTTAGAATAACATATATACTAAATGCGGAAGAAAACAAAATACCTACAAGCATTGATGTTTTTGCTTGGAAAGTCTACATTTTTAAAATTCTTCTAAGCTCTCAATTCCTAATTTGATGATGTATAATTTCAAAAGAGAAAAGAAGCTTAAGGACCCAAAATTTGCTTAATGAGTCTTTCTTTTTTTTTAAATTCCAATTTGCAGCCTATGGGTTTTGCTCCTTTATGCAACTCAATGAGATCCAAAACATTGCTATTCTTTATGGAATTCATCTTTTCCTTTATGGCATTATACTGTAAATTTGATTCTTTGCGACTTATTGCATGTGAAAAGGTTTCAGGATCATTCTTGACTCCTATATTATAGTCAGATTCTTGTAGATATACAACATAATCACTAGTAATAGCTGATTTCCATGTTCTAGTAGATCCTTAATAGTGTACTAACATCCTCTTGTGGAATCTGTTTTCAAATGGTTACTGAATGCTTTGAGGTAATAACTAAATAACTAGATCTACTAAATTATCAACAACATGTGGAATTCCTTGATTGCCATTTATGTTGACCGTAGGTTGTCAAACTTCAACAATTGGTTATACAATGTTTATTTGAACCTAAAAAGCGTTATGACTGACAATCACCTAACTGTTTAAGGTGGAAGGTTGAGTATCCATATGATCATTAATAAAAATATATCTTGAAATTGATTCCTCCCACTAATCAATTCATTCTCAATAATTTTTCATTACTTAATTCCACAATTCTAGTGTGATGTGATGGATAATAGAACTTATATCCTTTAGACCTTTGGGCATATCCATTTAAATACCCACATATGGTCCTTAGGTTTAATTTCTTCTCTTATGGATTATAAATTCTTATTTCAAACAGATACCCACAAACGCATATACATCGTAAACTCAGTTTCCAACCTTTAAATAACTCAAATAGTGTCTTTGGAAAGACCTTGGATGGTACCTGATTTAATATATATATTGTCATCTTAAAGGCTTCAGTCCTCAAGGACTTAGGAAGTTTAGAGCTACTCAGCATGCTTTGTGCAATGTCTAATAATGTTCAATTTTTTCTTTTTACCACACTATTATGGTTCGCAGATCCATTTTCTTGAAGATACCTCACAAAAGGACCAAAGGCTTGTCCACCTGTAGTATATCTACCATAATATTCCTCATCTCTATTAGACCTCACGATCCTAATTTGCTTACCGCATTGTTTCTCTACTTTAGCTTTGAATATTTTGAAAGCATCTAGTGCTTCATTCTTGTTATGAAGTAAGTATAGATATATATATCATGAGTAATCATCTATAAATGAGATGGAGTATTTCTGACCATACGAGTCCATATCTAAACTACAAATATCCATATGTATGATCTTTAATATGTCTGAACTTCTCTTAGCACTTTTTTTATTTTTTGGTCTGCTTTCGCTTTATACAGTCCTCCATCATTCACCAATCTTTTAATCCTTTTTATGAAGATATGTTCTAATTTTCGGTTCTACAATATAGAGGAATTTTCATTCATAACACAACGTTTTGTTCCAACATGAACATTTGTTGTACTGTAACAAATATTATCTCATAAATTAAAATGGAAAAGACCTTCAAATAATATATCATTCCTAATAAATTCATATTTTTAATTTAACTTAAAAGATTCAAAAAATGAAAGGAATATCCAAATGGTATAGGTCTTTAAACTAAAATCAATTTCTTAAAGAAATTAGGAATATAAATGCCTTTTCTAATTTTAAAACAAAACCAGTACATAAAATTAAATTGCAATCCCCAATAGCCTCCACACGTGAACATATCTTGTTTTTAGATAAGGTATATTGCTCACTTCCCACCAGCTTCCTTGGGTTTTGCAAATCTTGCAACTCATTTGTAATATGGATTGTACAACCAGATTCAATCCACCATATGTCATCACAAACTTTAGCCATATTAGATTCAAAACAAACTAGTGAGATTAGATTATCTTTCTCACTACAACAAAAACGACATACAATAACAGGTTATAAGTGCTATTAAATATGAATGGTAACACTAATGAGTATGCTATGACAACCCATGTTACTAAAGATATGATGCTTT
>JANKOE010000004.1:13728745-13745230 GCA_026284465.1 Erythroxylum citrifolium
ATCATATTCAACCTCATTAACTCTTACACAAGCATAATCTTATACCCAACAAATCAAACCATAGGTTTCATGAAATTGATGCATCATAAATCACAATTAATGAACAATAATTTCTAATCAATGCATCTAACCACTACAACTTAAAAAGCATAATTAAAGTCTTACCTAATCCAAGCTTCCAACTCCAACTCTTAAATTCTTCAATTAAGACACCAAATCACCAACTTCATTCACACCACTAGCACACACGACACTCATCAACCAAGGGAAGTAGAAGGTTTACACTTCAACACTTAAGGTAGGAAGGTAGCAATTTAACTAGGGAGATTGAAAGCAATTCGATGGAGAGGAAGAAAAAGCAAGCTTCGGATGAAGAAGAAAATTAAACAATAAAACTCATCTTTTCCATTCTTTAAGCAAGGAACAACCGAGAATGCTTGAAGCATTAAATGAAGGTGATATGTGTTAATAATATACTTGTCCACTTGAAAGAGGAAAAGACAAAATGCAATTAAAATCTTTGATAAAATAATCCAAATAAAAAAAATTCAAAATTTCAAACCCTTTTCAAGGGTCCCAATTTCGACCCTAACATACAATATTCAATAGTCCAGTACCATTTGACAGTAATTTTCGGTACCGAAAACCAGTCGGTTCGCCACTTGGCGATTTTTTCGGTCCGGAAAATTTTTCCGGAAAATTCCAGAAAATTCCCTTAAAATATAAAACGCACAAAAACTCACTCCAATAAGTTTTTCAAACACAATTTCCACATTATTCACAGTAAATTTCATTTAGGCCCAAATACCAGGAAATGTCATGAATGCATGTACAGTTATTTTTCATGTGCAAAATTCAACTGCTCACAATTAAGAATATGCATGAAAATGTTCAATCAATCCTAATCACTCTTACCCATTTCCAAATTACCATTCTACCCTTCCCGTCGAGGGTGGGATGTTACATGGATGACTGTTTTAGGTTGTTGTTCTTCTTCAAAGTTTTCATAGTCCTCATCTGATTAAGCTACAGTCATAGTCTTCTTTTTGGTTTTTTTTTTAATTTTTGATTTGTCCTTTTGAAAAAGAGAATATTATAGTTTATTGTGTCCAAGCTTCTTGTAGTACTGACATATGATTTTATTATTTTGTGTATTGCTATTACTGCTGCTTCCTTTTGATGGGAACCTGTTTTTTTCCAGTTTTTTTTGTTTTCTTCTCTTTTCTTCATGAGCTTCTTTTTGTAGAAGTGGACATATTTTATGACTATGAAATTAAATTTGTCATCTCCTTCTATTTGCAATTCAATGTCACTTGATGAATTTGATTCATTAGTTACTTTTAGTGTCATTCCTTTTTTGTATGAGGATCCCTCATCCCGACTAAATTTGGTTTCATGGATCATTAAGTTTCCTCTTAACCGTTGAGTGAGATAGTGTCGAGATCTTTGTAGTTTCTAGAGCTATCACCTTAGGTCTCCATTCCTTTAGTAATGATCCTAGAATCTTTGTCACAAGCTCATCATTGGGATATATCTTAACCAAGTTCTTCAACGCAGTGATGACATTGTTGAAACGGACGAAGAATTCGTCTATTGTTTCTCCCTGTTTCATACAAACAATTTCGTATTGATGTACTAAAAGACTTGTTCCATGTTTCTTTATCTAATTCGTTCCTTCAAAGGTAACTTGTAATTTATCCCACATTTCCTTTGTTGTAGAATATTAACATATCTTTTCGTACTCTTCCAAAAATAGAGTACAGATCAGATAATATCTTGCTTTAGCATTCAACTGTGCATTTCTTCAATGAGCATCAGTCCACACTTCTATGTTGTCAGTAGCAGGAGGCGTGACTTCAACTTTTATAGCTTGCCAGATTTTGATATCTATAGATTGAAGATAAATAGTCATTTCTCTCTTTCCAATAAGAATAGTTGTTTCCATTGAAATAAGGAGGCTTTCATATGGATTGTCCTTTAAGGCTTCTCAAATAGTTTGCCATGATATATCACTTACTGTAAGGCATAATAAATGTGAAACTTCTCTATGATATCAAATGATAAAGAAAATATATGCAAGAAGGGGGTGAATTGTGTGTCAATTTTTTTTAAAGGTACTTTCAAATTGATAATATCCTGCTAAACAAAATAATTTATAGATAGTAGGGTCCTATCAACTTTCAAAAAAATCTTATTAGTGTTGAAAACGAAAGGATCCTATTAATTGTAAAACTAAAAGAGCCTCTTGAAAACAAAAACTTATCATGCGGAAATTTAAAAGTTAAGAAGAGAGAAAGAATGACACAGTCGATTTATAATGGTTCAGCTAATAACGAAGTCTATGCCCCAAGTATCCAACTTGAGTATTTCACTATAAGTATCCAAGTATTAAATTTAACAAGCCTCTCCAAGCTCACAAGTACATATTTTCCAAGGTTCTCCAACCTTCCACACTCGAAGTATTTAACGAGCCTCTACAAGCTCTCAAAAATAAATATAAGGTAAACTCAATGTAAGCTCTCAAAGAATAACAATCTCTCTCTCTATCGAGGGTTTTCACTTTCTAAGGCACAAGGAGTTTGATACAACTTTTAAGAATATTAATGTTGCTGAAGTATTTCGAAAATCTGTATGTTCGCAAATGCAATTAATCTTCCTTAAGTAGATATTTTCTTCAACTAGTCGTTACTTTATTTTGATTTTGAGTTAATATTGTATCTAACGAATCTCTGATATCATCTCCGCTAGAATCTTCCAATATTTAAACGTTAAGAGAAGCTTTGTCAACAATTTCAGAGCTAATTGTTCGAATTAGTAAGATCATTCTGGATGTTGTGGAATCATTTCTAATAAGATAAGTTTATTAATATCCCTACAAGAAAGAAGACATTTTTCCTATGATTTTATTTCCTTTTAAGAAATATATTGTTACCTATACAAGGAAATAAATTTGATTTAAATTTTGCAAGATAATGGAGTTATCATCAAAATCATTAAATATAAACCTTGGGCTAAAATTTTGTTATAAAAGTTTAAAACTTTGGAAAAAGGGATATAAAATTCACTAAATATTTTAAAATATTGGATTATTTGAATTTTTTAAATTTTCGTGAAAGAAAGATTTTGATTGATTTTTAATTTTTTATTGTTTCATTTGTGATAGCTAATGTAATTATATAAAGAATTTTATAATAAATTGTGTTTTATTAATTAGGAAGGGATTGTTGACAAATTTTGGCCTTCGATAATGCCTTAATAGCAAAAGATTTAAAACTTTGTACAAAAAAAATGATTTGACATATTCTTTTTTATTCAAATTTTATTAAAAAATTTAAAACCTAGGACTTCTATAAATTTTCTATAAAAATATTTTGGATTGACATAAATAAAAAAGGAACAAAGATAAATTCATTAATAAATATCTAACGTATTCGATCGCTTTTGATTCAAATTTTAATAAAAATTTAAAACTTAGGGTTTATCTAAATTTTCAATGAAAAAATGCTTTAGATTGAAATTGTGAAATTACAAGTCTTATTAATTAAAAAAAAATAGGACTGTTCTTACGTTCTGGACTTTCTTTTCCTTTAAATAATTTCTTTCCATAGCATTATATCAGTAGTGTATTCTTAACGCAGTTCAAAATTTTACGAAAGAAATGAAGTATTGATTAACTCAAAGTTTACTAAGAATTTAAAATTTTAGGTATAATTAAATTTTATACAAGAAAAAACTTTAGATTTATTAGAAAAATTGTTAAACTATGACAAAATTATAGTCAAAGTTATGTCCATATGTTGCCGCGTAGAATTAGAAATTAATCAATAATAATAGAAGATTATAGTTCTCTCTCTAACATAAAAAAGAGATTGTGAATTAATCTTGCACACGATATATTATATCCTAATATCAAAAAATTATAATAGTATAAAATAATAAAAATGATAATATTTTAATAATTCAAACTAAATAGTTTTGTACAATATAATTTTATCATAAAAATAAAATAAATTTAGATGAGTAATAGAATAATTTTGAGAAAGAGAAAAGACATTTTTCTCTTTGTTTCGTAAAGCTTGTGTTAGACTCTTGACCTAAATTTTATTGATCTTTTCTTGATTAAAATTATAAATAATCAAAATTTCTATAAATAGTTTCGAATAGGCCTTTATTTCTATTATTCTTCGCAATACAATATGGCATGAAATCATGGATTAATCACTCTTTTTTATTTCGATTTTTCCTTTAAACTTTTGTACCATTAGTACTTAATTATAGGAAAAGTAAATAATTACTTAAAGAATTTATAAAAAAAACTCAATAGTAAAAGTATTTAAAATTTTGTATAAAAGAATATATGTTTTAGATTGTAAATCACTAATTTTATATATTGTTTAAGAAACATGAAATGGCCTTATACTACTACTTAGATTTAGGGACTTGTAGGTATCATAAACCCCCTTATTTCACTTTAATTTCATTAAATTGAGTTAAAAATTAAACAAATCAAAATCAAATTGTGTATATGAAAAAGAATATGCATATTAAAAAATAAGAAACACTTATAATATATTTAAAAACTTAACCATATGAATTAACAAACATGGACTCATTATGATATTATGTATAAGAATTAAATTCATAAATTCATTTACTAATTTAATGTCCCTATTTTTTATAAAATTATATAATCCATACAACTCCAACAATACATAAGATTGAAAAACTACTCAATTTCTTTCTAATATTATTAATTTTTTGGCAATAAAAAATTAGAAGGTGATTCTTTATATTCTAATTTACAAATCTGTTAACACATGAGAGAATTTCTTCTAAAAACACATGTGAGAGAATTCCATATTCTTACTTTTTCTTAATAAAAATACGAATACTATCTGCCTTAAAATTCTTTATAAAAGTAATTGTACTGCTTGCCTTATATAGAAATTTTTCTACATTCCCTTATATAAGTTTAATAAATCTCTTTAATCTACATTTATGTCTTATATTCTTAATTGACTTAATGAATTTGGTTTATTTTAATTCAATTAATTTTTAAGTTGTTAAATTTTGTTATGATTTAAAATTTATTTTGATAAAATACTTAATTTTAAAGTTCACAATTAGTATCGATTTAATTTAAGAGTACTCCAACGTAATTTGTATAAATTTTAAGAGAAAATTTTAAGAGCATAATAGAAAAAACATAATATATTAAAATTAGAACCATCATAGTTTTGTTTTGCTGAAACATATGTAGCTAAGCTTTTCACAAGTGAATAAACCACATCCTTGTTAAATAAACCACTTCCTTGGAAAGACAAATCTTCAAATGATTATGGACTACAAAGATAAATGTTTATCATTTAAGGATATGAATCTACAAAATTCAAATATAATAACAATAAAGAAATAAATCTCTGCAGTACTCATAATGCAATGAACATGAATTATGCAGAAGCATTTTAATTTAAACCACAAGTGCAAAGAAGCTTATACAAGTGTAAATTACCACTACTTACTCTTCACTGGTTATTGCTATATTATAGTCTTTAATTTTTATTGGAAGCTTTGACTAACATCAAATTTCAACATAGCTTCTACAATTAAATTAGGAGTAAAGTAAGAGAGCACTAGTCACTAGATATATCAACTTCTATATCCTTAAACAAAAAGAACCTAAGTGACCAAGTTTACACAAAGAAAGAGATTGATAAAAAGATGTCCAAAATCTAGTAGTTAATTACCATATTGATTTTATCTAGTTGTATCAACTAACAGGGGAATTTTTTTTGTATAATCGCAATTTTAATGAAAATCATTTCAAAATGAACTTCAGTTAGTGGCCACTAACACAATGCTTCTCAGTAAGTATAAGTTCATTTCCTAAAGTCTCATATCTTATATTTTTTTAAAGAAGTTAATTGTATGCTAATATAAATTGTCTACTTTATCTTTTAGAACACAATTCATCCCTTGTCAAATCACTAAATATTTATGCTTAGAACCTAATAACTAGACACATATAATGAGTGATGTTCAATTCTTAAACACCTCTCATCCTATATAAGTAAAATAGAAAAAAAAGATAAGGAAAACACAACTTCACTTTCAATTCTCTCAACTAAGAAAATCATAAGTATTAAAGAGTTTATGTTATAACCACTTGTAATACTATTAAATCACGGTCAAATTACATAAGAGATTTTTGTAGGCCTACAAATATATCAATTGGTGTTTTTTTTTTTGTGAGAAGACTAGCCAATTTTTCTCCTATTTGTGTCAATAGATCACTACCTCCCTTTCTTTTGTACACTCATATTAGCAAAGAGTGTCAATTAGCTCTCATAGTGTCAATAGGCCTTAGCTCAAGTTAAAATGCACTCGAACAATGCAAACATATCTTTATATCAATTAAGCAATCAAGACATTTTTGTTCAACGTATACACTTAAATGATACAAATTTGTCTTTACAGGATTGTATAATTAAGACATTTTTGCTCAAAGAAAAAAATAATCTAAAAATAAAAAAATGTCTTTAAGATAGTCGCATAATAAAAAAATTCAAGGAGAAAATACACTCGAGAGTTGCAAACTTGCAGTCATAGTAATTATGCATGAATTTTTACTTAATCTTTAATCTTTAACAACTATCATAAATTTTGTCAAAACAAAAAATGTTGATAAAGTGCAAGTCTTACACATGTTATCAACTACTTCATAATATTAATGTGTGAATGCTTTGGAAGATCAAGAATCATTACCAATTAATTCTTCAAAAAGGCTAGAAGTCTTTTACTATATAGAAAAAAAATCTCAAGGAACAGCATAAGATAGATTGATTGAAAAAAAATTGTATTACTATTTGGTCCTAAAGGCTAATATAAACATTAGAGAAAGTATATGAAAATATTACACCCTAATTGACTAGGGGAGAATTAGCACAATCATAGTACACCCATCAACTAACTTTAGACAAAGTCATTAAGAAAGAGTTAGTGATGAACCTTTCTCATAGGACAGAAGTTCTTGACCCTCTAATATTTCATGTTCAAAACTCCCACCTAAATCTTTCAAGATATTGGTGAAGTCTTGGCACAAAACTTTGACTCAAACTCAATCTTGATGGTATACTTAAAATAAAGTAAGTTGCTAACACTTATTCATTGATGGTTAAATGCTTTAATTAGATAAGTTCTTTGCATTTGTCGAAGTACTAAATAAAAGAAGTGATTATATCGTCATAATTATAAGTATCGAAAGACTTTCTTTACACATTCACCTTGCATTCCTTACTGGTTGACTACTCGATTTTTTTACGAGCTTCTAGGTCTCATTTCTTATAATTATACTTAGACTACTAGCTTTTTCAACTCCTACTTCAACTTTCGCAATCTCTCAATTTTAATATAAAAATGTATATCCATCTTTTTTCAAAACTTTCTAAGATCAGCTCTCCAAACATAAACATCTATAAAGCAACTTATAGGGATTTCTTAAGGCTTGCAAAAAAATCGAAATAATATCTTAGTAATGTTGGCATTAAGTTATTAAAGCAATACCTTTGAAAAATTATTTTTCAATGCCTTTATATTTTGTAGAAAGACTAGACTTTGACATATTTGCATTCTAATCACAACCTTCTCAAAGATGGAAACTATATCTTCGATATCCCACTTTGGGTAAGCACCTTCGCTTTAAGCCTAATTGTTTTCCCCTTATCTTTAGAGATGTTCTTAGAAGTAGTTACTTTGAACCCTTAGTAAAGGCTTGGATATTGAATAACTAAACTATAAAAAAAAGATGACAATTCTATTTGCACTAAAAGTCATATGTTTAGAGTAATTCAATTGCCACATATTTATTAAAATAAAATAACCTTTAAGTATGCTTATATAAAGCAAAACCTAATAAGAAATAAAATCCAACTAATCTTATGATAATACCTATTATGAAAAAAACTAAAACGAGAGAAAATAGGCAAAAATCATCCAAGAGTGGTAGATCCAATCTTTCCAACACAAATAGTTTCAAACTCTAAAAAATTTGGGTCACTTCTGCTTAATCCAAAATTACATGTACCAAAGACCTAAGATATTCATGTTTATTTCTTGCCAAAGGTTTTATAAAGATATTTGTAATTTTTTCTTTTATGTCATAGTATTACAGAGCCATTTTCTCTTCAATAACTAGGAATTTAATTAAATTTTCTCTTATATATATATATATATATCCTTTTTCCTTTTGTGATACACACGATTCTTTAATATAGTTATAGTCACATTATTATCATAGTATATCCTTATAGTTCCACCTTGTTCTTGTTCAAGTTCTTTTGGCATCCTCCTCTACCAAATTACCTAATATGGTGATGCAATTGCTTCCATATAGTTAGCTTTTAAATAGATAATGCAATTGTGGCATGTTTCTTTGAGCTATATAAAACTTCTCCAAATCTGGTACTAGATGTGTAGCCTAAGGTGCTTCTCTTATCCTCTATGCATCCTACCTAGTCAGTATCAATGTATCCAATCAGCTTGTAATACACCATATGCTTGTACTATATTCCCAAATCGAGAGTCCTTATTATATAACACAATATTCATTTTGTAGCTTTAAAATGGTGTTTCGAATGAAAGTGTATAAACCTAGATACTATACCCACTGAATAAGAAATTTTAGACCTAGTATAAGTTAAATAGATCAGTCCTTTTAGTAGAACCTTGTAATGTAGTTCACTAACCAGTTAATGTCATCCTTCATTTGGAACTTCTCATTCATATGCTTAATAGTATCAGCTACCTTATAATTCAATATATGGAACCTCTTTAGTAAATTCATTACTTATTTCTTTTAAGAGATGAAGAAACCATCCCTAACCTGCTTCACTTCGACATTAAGAAAGTAAATGCAATAAACTCAAATATGATACTTCGAATTCTTTCCCCATGATTATTCAAAATTGTCAATTATTAAAGTAGATGAGCTCAAATAGATCATATAATCTACATAAAGACTGAAAAATATAATATCATTACCTTCCCTTTTTATACTGAGTGTAGTCTTATTTCTACCCCTTTTAAATCCATTTTCATCGAAATAAGAGTATATCCTCCCATACTGTACTTTAAGAGCCTGCTTTAATCTATTGAGTGCCTTTGCCAACTTATACACTCCTTCTTCTTTACCTTAAACTACAAATCATGTAGGTTATGCTACATAGGCTTCCGCTTATAATTCTCCATTTAGAAAAGTTGGCTTAACATCAAATTGATATGTATAGCAATTTTATTTCTTAACAAGATCTAAATGTGTTCTTGTAATTTTAAAGTGTGTTACCAGTGAAAATTATATTCTTAGTCTATAACTTATTGCTGAGGGTATCCTTTTACCACCAATTATTCTTTGTACTTTTGTATACTCTTGTTTGCTTTATACTTAGTCCTAAACCTATTTTACCCCGATTGCTTTCTTAACTTTTGGTAATTCAACTAGTTCCCATATGATATTATTTTTAATTGCCATTAATTCATCCTTCATAACCTACCTCCATTCATCTTTCTCCATAGCTTCTTCAAAGGAATTGGGATTGGCCTTATATAAAGCTTGCATATATACATATATATAAAGGATTTCTATCCTTGTAGCCCCTCTTCTTATGTTGAACTTAGGAAGCCTAAGGATGTTCTACTACTTGACATAGTAGTTACTCTAAATGTTGCAAATTTTGAAATAATAAACCTGATATAGATGTCTAGTGGGGTTTAAAGGTGGTCTCATTAGTGGATTACTCTTCTTCATTAGCTAAATTCCTTAAATTGAATAAACCCTTTTTCTCTTTTCTCCAAATGCATCTTCCTTCCTTATTAAAGATCATAGTCCTATGATTATTATTTTTTTCATTTCTAAGGATGTAGAGCTTCTATGCCTTTAAGTTGGTGGACTAGGCAAAAAAATATATCTTATGTCTTTCTCATCCAATTTGCTGTGAATTTAAGTGTTAAGCAGAGTATAACCAACATGCTCAAAAACCTTTAAGTGACTTACCGTTGGTCTTCTATCTATCCAAACTTCATATGTGTCTAATTTGGAACTACCCTCATGGGTGAAATGTTCAATAAGTAAACACTTGTAGCAATAACTTCTCCCCAAAATTATGTTTGCAATTCTTTTCCTTAGAGCATACTTTGCACCATTTCTAACATAGTTTGATTGTTATGTTCAACCGCTGATGAGCTAAGCATTTACAAAGCAAATTCTTCTTCTCGATATCATCTTAATGCTTTAATTACTTCCCATTTTCCTCTTCTCTTTCAATCTAGCAGCTTCGTTGAGATCTACATATTATTCTTCAATAAGCTCCCACAAATCTTACAACTTGAACATCATCTTCATCTTTACGCTCTAAAAATGGTACTTGTCTTTATTAAATATTAAGTTGAGCGATTGTGAAACTAAAAACTTGTTTGGAGCCATCCTTAAAAAAATTCGTCTATCAAGTTTTCCTCTTTCGATTACCTAGTCAAAGATGTAGTACCTATAACTACACTTTGTCAAAAGACAGAGTAAGTAACAAGAATTTAAGATGACAATTCTATTTACACTAAAACTCATTTGCTTAAAGTTATTCAACTTCCACATATTCAATGAAGTAAAACAACATTTAAATAGGCTTCTGTAAAGCACATCTTAATAAGAAACAAACTTCGACTAATTTTGTGATTATGCCTGACATGCTAAAAGTAAAAAGAGAAAAGATAAGAAAAATCATATAAGAGTAGCAGACCCTATCTTTCTATGCTGGCAACCTCCAAATCACTATTTCTTAACATTGGAGAGGTTCAGATTCCTTCATTTCTTATTCCTTATGTGAGCTGATTCAAATGACATAACCAACAAGAATAGCTTATTGGGTATAGAGCCTCTTATGACATAACTCTCTTCATCAGCTTCTTAAAAGCATCCTTTTTATAACAAGCGGTCATCTACCTCAACCTAAAGGCATATAGTAAAAGAACCTACAAGCCTTTTGATCCACAAAACCAACCTCTATTAAGACATCTTCCTCCAATAACATCTCCTTTAAAGGAAGGGGATTCTTTAATTCTGATAATATTTGTTCATGAGAGATTAGAAAAGTATATAATCTCTGTCTTTTGTTAAAGCTTAGAGTTACTTCCCATTAAACATGGATAAAACCCTACTTACTCTTATCCTCTATATATATATAAAATAAACAATTCTTCGACCTACACATCCTTTTGGTAGTTTGTTAATAAACATTCCAAGCATGGCGTTTAAACTTTACCTACTTAGAAGTTTCTCCAAGAGACAAATTTAGTGCATCAGTCTAAACAAGATTATAGTAAGTTTAATGTCCTATTATTTCGACACATGATGAGAGAAGGTGTTTAATAGTAGGTTCGTCCTATATCTAAAATTATCTTAAAAGACACTATTGTTGTTAACCTAAAAAAGCAAGCTCTCTCAGATAGGATAGAGGCCGCCTAATACTAGTACATGAGGGAATGATTAAACTTGACATAATTTTCAAAGTCACGTACCATAAACCTTCCTACATAGCCTTCAGCCTTAAACTTTATCATTGTCTTAACATGAGGAACGACGACCTGCCATTCATGTTGACTTACAGTGTTAAAAACCATAGGCCCCTTTCATTCTTGTCTAAATAAAATAAACTTGTACAAATTGAGCTATCGGAATATAACGTATCTTGAAAAGTATTCAGAAACTCAAAGAAAGAATGTATCAATGAAAATGATTGGACTTTAAAGGAAAATATCTCGATAAAGGAGTTGTAAAATGGAGGAGATTATGATGGGTTTTCCATAATGTGACGTGAGAGTAGTATTTATAGACATTCTCAGTGATTTGGATGTTTCATATTTGGACAATATTCGAGAATAATATACCTCTCCACTTTCCAAAGCCTCCAACCGTTTCTCCATCATTTAGAATCTACACTTTATGTTGAAACATCTACAAGAGTTTAAAGTGAGGTTTAGTGATAGGTTGTCAGAAATTGAAAAGGTTAAATGTGAGGCTTAACGATAGGTTGTTAGAAATCAAACGGTTAAATGTGAGGCTTAGCGATAGGTTGTAAGAAATTCAAAAGGTTAACTCATCCAATGACGTGTCTCTCACTAGAAACTCTTTAGATATCTCAAAAAATGATTACTGCCATTCACATAAGAATATCAGGCTTGTAAGGTCCTACCAAGGCATGTAGATAAAACTTAAAGAATAATTTGTTAAAAGACAAACCCATATAGGATTCTTATGGTTTCTTTTAGATACGACAGTTGAGTATAGCTATTGTCTTTTACTTTGTAGCTATCAAATTCATTTATTATAACTCTGTTAGTGTAGATTTTTTTGGGCTGTCAAAGTTGGTGAGTAATCTAACCTTCACACTTATAAAAAAACCTTGTATGTGTAACGTTTGTAAGAGAGAAAAAACAAAAAAACAAAGGAAAATAGAGAGAAAGGCAAAGAGTTGTAGCTCAAGAGAGTGCAACGTGAGTACATTTCAAGGATGTGAAAAATGGCCAATATGATTCAACCTTAAATTCCAAAATTAACAAAGACAAATTACGAAAACTAGAGCATCCAAATGAAGGTACTGCTTAGATCATAAGATTTGTGGGAGATTGTTGAAGAGGGCTACACTGAGCCTGAAGATGTGACTGCCAAAGCATCTTTATCAAACGTGCTAAGGCCATCACTTAAGGAATCATGCAAGAAGAGCAAGAAGGCCTTTTTTCATCTTTCATGGAGTTGATGAATCAACATTTGAAAAAAATATCAGATGCAAAAACATCAAAGAGTGTATGGGCAACTCTACAGAAATCTCTTTAAGGAGTCGAAAAAAGCTGAAAAGGTATGGCTCTAATCTCTTAGAGCTAAATTTGTAACATTAAAAATGTAGAGTTCCGAAAAAATTAGTGACTATATTCCTCCTCTAAAAATAGTGGCAAATGAGATGAAAAGAAATGGAAAAGTTCTTGACGATGTTAGGGTGATGGAAAAACTCTTACTACTAACAAGAAAATTTGATTATATCGTCCCTACCATTAAAGATTCAAAGGATTTGTCACAAATCTTTATTGATGAGCTTATGGGCTCTCTTTAATCCATGATTTGGAACAAGCTTTGCAAAGGAAGTTATCTATTGGTGGCAATCAAACTAGTGACAGTTATCAACAAGGTAGAGGAAATCGAGGTAGCTACAGAGGTTCCTACAGAAGTGGATGTGGTCGGAACTCTTTTGAAGTAGGGCAAACAAAGGAAGGCTATCAAATATATGGTCATGGTCGAGGATTCCAAAATCAAGGAAAAGGTGATTTTCAACGAGGTAATAAATCACAAGTGCAATTTTATAATTGTAAAAAGAATGACCATTTTAGTTACGAGTGCAGATCAACCCCAACGAGGGAGGAAACAAATCATTTTAAATCAATATAAGATAAACATGGTGAGTCGGCTATTTTCTTAACATACAAAGGAAATAAAGAGCGCAAGAAAAATTGTTGGTATCTTGACATTGGTGCTAGCAACCACATGTGTGGGTGAAAAGAGCTATTTGCAAAATTGGATGAGAATATCCAACGAGAAGTTACTTTCGATGACTTATCAAAAATTCTATTGAATGGCAAAGGTAAACTTATTATTACCATAAAAATGGAGAGAAGGGTATATATATGATGTTTATTATGTACCTATGTTAAGAAGCAATATTATCAGTCTTGGTTAGCTCTTAAAAAAAGGATACGACTTACACTTGAAGTATTGTTCTCTTATCATAAAAAAAGGTAGAGAATTAATTGCTAAAGTTGATATGATAAAAAATCGTGTTTTCACACTTAATACTCAATTAGAAGTACTGAAGTGCATCAAGTCTGTCATTAAAGATGAATCATGGTTATGGCATTTAAGGTTTGGTCATCTTGGTTTTACTATTCCAAAATTGCTATCAAAAGTAAAAAAATGGTAAAGGGACTTCCAGAACAGGATCAAGTATGTGAAGCATGCATGAAAGGGAAACAATATAGGCAAAGTTTCGAAGTTAGAAAATCATGGAGAGCTAGAAGACTGTTAGAGATTAGTCACTCAAATATAGTTGGACCATTTGATATACCATTACTTGGTGGATCTGACATTAGCTTTCTTGAATGGATATCTAGAAGAAGAATTCTAAATTGAGCAACCACCAGGATATATTAAAAAAGGACATGAAGACAAAGTCTATCGTCTAAAGAAAGCATTGAATGGGTTAAAGCAAGCTCTACGGGCTTAGAACATAAGAATAGATGAGTATTTCCAAAAGAATAGTTTTGCAAAAAGCCCACATGAGTATGCCTTATACACGAAGAAAAATCGAGATGGTGACATTATGATTGTGTGTGTATATATGGCTAATATGATCTTCATAGGAAATGATCCTAGTATCTTCAGTGATTTTAATAAAGTTATGACTAAAGAATTCGAAATGACAGATATTGATGAAATGTTATACTTTCTTGGAATTGGGATAAAACAAATGGGAGACGGAACATTTATATCACAGAAGAGGTATGCGGAGCAAATCTTAGACAAGTTTAGAATGATGGATTGCAAGCTAATGGCAATGCCAGCAAAAACAGGTGTAAGATTGAGAATGGATTTAAATAGAGAGTTGGTAAACCTGACACTGTTCAAGAGTCTAGTTGTACACAGTTGGATTGGTTAGTAGATATATGGAGAAGCCAAAGCAAGATCACTTCATTGTAGCAAAAAGAATTTTAAGATATGTTAAAGGTACAATAAATCATAGTTTATTTTATACACATTCTTAAGATTTAAAGTTGATTGGTTATTCAAATAATGATTATGGTGAAGACTTAAATGATCAAAAGAGCACCTCTGGATATGCATTTCATATTGGATTAACAATATTTTCGTGGTCATCAAAAAAGTAAAAGAATAGTTGCTCTCTCGACGTGTGAAGTTGAGTGTATCATTACAGCAGCATGTACATGTCAAGCAATATGGTTGAAGAATATTTGAGCTAGTTATATCACTCACAAGAAGGTCCAATTATATTATACATTGACAATAAATCTGTTATATCACTTGCAAAAAATCCTGTGTCACATAGCTGAAGCAAACTTATAGACATGAAATAACATTTTATTCTGAAGCGAGTGAAAGACAAAACTGTAGAACTCATTCATTGCATAACTGAAGATCAACTTGCAGATATTTTTACAAAGTCTTTGAAGATTGACGTCTTTCATAAACTCAAAGAAAAGCTTGGCATGCAAAGTCGAGTTTGAGGGGAAGTATTACAAGACAAACTCGTATAGAATTCTTATGGGTTCTTCTAGATCCGACAGTTGAGTATAGCTATTGTCTTTTACTTTGTTAGCTGTCTAATTCATTTATTATAGTTGTATTAATGTAGTTGTTTTTTGGGCTGTGAAAGTCTGTGAGTAAACCGACTTTCACACCTATAAAAACCCTTGTATGTGTAATGTTTGTAAGAGAGAAAAAGCAGGAAAAAACAAAGGAAAATAGAGAGAAAAACAAAGAGTTGCAGCTCAAGAGAGAGTAACGTGTTTTTATTATCAATATATATTGTTGTTTGATTTTAGTAGTGAGTCTAATTCTCTTCGAACATAATTCATACTAATAAGCACAAGTTCACTAATATCTGTTGCCTTCTTCATCTCGTAGTGCACAAGACTTCCCTTGTTAGTTCCCAATCACTGAGTCGTTTATAACTAAATCAAGAAACCTGAAAAAATATAAGAGCCGTTTTGAGTTCCTAACCATCTATATGATTATATGTAAATAAAATAAAAAAGGAAGAAGGAAGGTAAATAAAAAACATAACTTCACTCTTAATTCTTTAACTGAAAAAGCAAAAACTAAATTCTGAGAATACCTATGTCAAACCTACCTTCAACAATGTTTCAGAGTAAATGCGTCGATATAATAAGTTTGCAAGTGATTCAGGATTAAGTTGAACAAGAGTTCTACATGTCTCCAAGTACATCACCTCCCAAAGAGAATCATCTACTAATTACAACTAGATTATGGGCAACAACATTATCTAAGTAATTAATGATATCATCAAGAATCTTTTCTGGAATGAACTTCAGTTAGCGAGCTTGCACCAATGCACCTCGCCCTAGATAGCTTCTTTCTTCAATTTCGTACATATCTCAAAGAAATCTCCATAACGTGTGTTGGATTATAGTCAAACCTGAAAGGCGTCATCTAATTATCAACAGAAGAATTTCTCCAACGCATAATAATGAGATAATTTGGATGCTCTGCCCACTATTGTGCTCGTCACGTTGCGCATGAGACATGCCCACTTCGGTTAGCACGCACGTTTATTACTGTAGTGCAACAAGTCTCTTAGGACATGCAATAATATATTTCATTATATTAGAGGAGAACGATTCCTATAAAAACCC
>JANKOE010000004.1:13747662-13765205 GCA_026284465.1 Erythroxylum citrifolium
AAATGAAAATTGAAAATATATGCAAAAAATCAAGATAGAAAACAAGAAACTGTTTTCTGAAAGTAAACGCACCCTTACTTTTCCTAAAGTTCTTACAAGAAATTGCTACGGGTCTAGATAGCTTAATTATTACAAAATTTTCTTCATCTGCATTATTTATAATACCTACAAAAGTACAATGAAAAAGAAATATCCAATTAAAATATGTAAGCTTTCAATTCATCCTAATAAATAGATATTTATTTTTATCTTTATTGTACATCAATATATGAAATTTTTTAATGATAGAAAAATATTTTAAATAATAATATTGATAGAACTCAAAAAATTTTATTGTCTAATATATTTTCTTTTTGAATAATAAATTAAATTAAATTAAGAAAGAAATAATTTCTTTAAAGGAGAAGGAAAATAAATTCTATTAATTTCTTAATATTGATGTGGTGTAAATTCCACTCCATCGAAATATGAAAACATTATCTTTTTTGAAAATTAATTTATATTTATTTCTAAGTATGGTAAGGAAACCTTATCTTATAAAGTACATGAAGAAAAGTTTCACGAAGTTAACTTACAGAACATATATGTTACCAAAATAAAGACAGCATATGGTAAGTTAAATTCATAAGTGTCAGCAATCGGGTGAAGTATCGCGACCCCAACCTTGGACCATGACCGGCACCAAAGGAGCAATAAACTCAAGGTTTATTGGATCCTTAACAAGCCTAAAATAACGCCAAATCTCTATATCTATGATAAAGATAAATTTTCAAAATGATCAAACTTATAATTGTAAAAATCAAACAGTTTTAACAATATGCAATCCTCAAGTTGCTATAACATTAAGATAGTTAATACAAGGGAAATCTAACATATACAAGACTACTGTGATTCTAGAGTCAAATGTCACTAACAAACATACATCAAATTGTCAGAGAGGAAGAAGATCGACGAAGTACCTGGTTAAAAGAGATCTGAAAAGAAGATCCTGAAAAATAGTTGAGGAGAGTCACTATGGTTATGTTATGCATCCCTAAGGATTTCAAATGATACATATGTATTTATCATGTATTATATCCGTAAATGCAATTTCATAACATAATGATTTTGTTCATAAACATGAATGCATTTTTCATATCAATATCATGTCGCATAATCATCACAATCACAAATCACAATTAATAGTGGAAGATTGACAACTGACCTTATAACATACGTTTTACCCAAAAATTGTAGTCATAGGGACTCTCTTATTCTACACGAGTCACTTAGTCCAATGTAGTGAACTACCATTGAAGAGCCACACTCAACCAAACTACCACAGCTTCATTACGACATGATTGTCGTTCGAGAGTAAGCTCAACTGAATTGCCACAATCATGATACCTCTGATGTACCATTAAAGGACCCATCCTGGAATCCCCTTCTAGAACTCGAGTGAAGGACTCCTAGCAACCTTACAGTGGTCCTCTAGTCAATATCTGGCTCGACCGAAGGGTTCCCTCAAAGCCAAGTCGTTCAACTATTTAAAAACTTTTATACTTTAATAATTAAAAGTGCCGCAAATAGTGGAAAATTTTTGTTTTTATCATTTTATTGAAAATTTTGGTAGCATAACAATTGCATTTTGACATTCTCAAAATTTTTAGAAGGCCTGTAAAAGTTGAAAATACTTCTATATTCACACCAATTTCTCAACTACAAATTTGGACTATAAGTTCACTCATAAACAACCCGAACAAATAATTATCAACAGTCACTACAATAAACTTTTAAAAGCTAAGACATATTCATACATTTCATTTAAAAGCTTTTATAAACATCCTTTTTTTACACAAATATACATAGCAAAATGACACAAGCACAGCAGCACTCGACAATACAACTAATTTTGAGGCGGAGTCCCAATTAGTGCAACACTTGTACATATACCTAGGGTAGTTTGTTTAAAAACATAAAAATAAAGATGAGCTAAATGAGCTTAGTGAGTGTTATCAGTTTACAAGAAAATTAAATTTTTCATAAAAATATAATAGCAATATTCCATACAATCATAAAGCTTATGGTAAAATATTTTCCATAACAATTTATTCGTGCATCATCAAATTTGGTAATAACATAACATTTCATAAAACACAATTTCAAATGTTTTTGAAAAACAATTTCGAATTGCTTTTCGAAATTAAACTCATCATATAAAAGTTTCCATTTTTCATTTTCCTTATTCAATAAATAAAAACTTTAATGCTGAAAAATAAGCCAATCACTAGCATTGTTACCATACGGTATCTCTCAAATCACTTTTAACATAAATAGTGTCGGCATTACTATTTTCATGACTTTCCTTACTCAACATAGCCCACCACAAGTTTCTTTACTATAAGGTACAATAGGCATAAAGTCTCGGAGCTGGTTCTACATCGCTTACTCGCGACTGGTTAACCACTATTTATAGAGCTAGTTTTGCATCGCTTACCCGTAACAGGTTAACCGCTATAAATCGGTAGCTACGGAGTTGGTTCTACATCACTTACCTATAATAAGTTACGAAGCTAATTCTACATCGCTTACCCAAGACTGGTTAACCACTATTTATGAAGCTGATTCTACATCACTTAGTCGTAATAATTTAACTGTCATAAATATACAGGTATAATAACATGTATAAAGCTTACCGGTGTACCATAGGCAAAAGCAACTCTTACATTTACAACTCATCTTATTTTCTAAATCAAGTATGAGAGGATTCATAAGTGAATTATTTCAATGTAACTACCAATCATATAAAGTTTAACTCTCAAATTAAAACTCATATATTGCCAAAGCATACACTTATGCTAGCAATATTCACTTATAAAATATCATTTGCGTAAAACTCAACATAAATATTCATTTCATGATCAAATGAAAACAATTTGCATAAAATTAATTTAAAGAATACCCACTTGTCATTAATTCTTTTGCAAAGAATTTAGTCATATAAAATAATTAAAATACACTAACATCTTGTTAGTTTCCTTTTCACCATTTTGAAACCCTTTAGTTGGCTTCGTTTTTCGATCCAAAAACCTAATACCAATACATTCAACTCCTTAATATATTTTTCAATTAAATATACCATAAATCATGTCAACTTTATTGCTTTCCTTATACACTCCATATACTAAATTTTCTCCAAATAATAACATAACACTTCATTTAATAATTCCAATACCACAAATACACTTAGTGACTATCCTTAATCACATTCACATGGTCATTACATCATCACCATGCTTTTATACCGAAAATGTCTTTAAGGCTAAACTTAATTAACATATTATACATCAAACTCTTCCAATTCAATTCCATTTGATTTCTATCACTTAAAAATCAATCAAAATTCACTTCCATGACATTTTAGTACACACATTTAAGCCATAAAATGTCATTAACAATGTTTTTACAAAATCAAGCTCTCTAGGCCAAATTTCAACCAAAACCAATTCCAAATCAATTACTTTTCATTTCTTTTCTTCATTAGCATCAAAATAATGCTATGAACATCATAAAAAATCAAAATAGAATTTTGGATCATAACATATTAAAAACTCTAACCTTGGTCGAAAACTCATCTAATCATTCCCATAGTTTTTCTTTCATTCTTTCATGATTAAACTAACTTCCTAGTGACATTAATTACTCGTAAATCACCAAATAACAACATAAGACACTTTACGCAGTAGGTCTCACCTTTTGACCAAGTATGACCAAAGATCCATACACATTATTCATGTGACTTTCTTCTCTGAATTGCTTTCAATGCAATAAAACCTTGATATTACATCAAAAGGGTGTAAATCTCACCATCAAAACCAAATCTAACCTATAACCTAACAAATCAGATTTTTCAACAAGATTAGTAAGGGTACCAACCCATTTTCTTCTTCTTCTTCACTTGAATGACCATGGAACTTTATTGGATGCTTAATTGGAGGAAGAAGAGGATGAAAAATGGTTTGGATCACTTCACTTTGGCTTAATCGTAGCTCTCTCTTCTCCTTTCTATTTTCTTTTCTTTTTTTCTCTCTTTCTCTACTTTTCTCTCATGAATGCCAGCCACCAACGTTTAAAGAAGATGAAGACTTTGTTGAATTACAATTTTGCCCCCATTTTCATTATCATTACACCTTTATCCTTAATAACATCTTATAATTACAACTTTACCAAAATAGCTCATATTTACACTTTTACCCATGCCACTTGTCACCATTTAATTGGTTATCTTCTAATGACTCATCATTCCACTAACTTCTTGTAAAAAGACCAAATTGCCCTTTAATGAACACAAAAAGACTAAATCGCCCTTTAATTTTAATTCATCAGCTAACCGAATTAAATTCTGAAACATTCCACAACTGTCTTATCATGAAATTGACCATAAAATACTTAAATTAGGGTCAATAGTTATTGATTAGATGCTTTAAAAAAATTTCGAATGGGTTTAAAATCCTCAATACCTATTATTTTCCAAAAATGGCCTATTAACCCTAAACTTTCGAAATTCATCTGATCGGACTTATTTTCAGACCATTTTAGTATCATTAAACTCTAATACCTCTTTCGGGTATGTTTCGAATTTTCAAGATTGGGTCCCTAAAATCACTATTCAAGCGGATTCATTATTCATCTAAAAATACTACTCACCCAGATTCACTGTTAATCCAGAAATCATATGGATTTCTGGATTTCATTGAAAAGTATCATCTAAATCCTTAAAGTACATTTCTAGGCTTTTAAAGTTTGTTCAGACTCATTTCGTAGCTTTTTAGAGTTTTCAGGAATTTTTTGAGAAATTTTAGATCGAGTCTAGAACTATCTTTGGTCTATCCGTGATCTCTGTTATAACCTTAATAACATATTTAAACGCTTAAATTACGCTAGTACACCATAAATAGAGGATACTTTATAAAACGCATGTACAACACATTACACAATACAATTATCGAACTAGGATATTTCATACCATATATCGATGGCGTCTAAGAGAAAGCTCGATCGAATCACCCCAACTATGTCATTTCTTAATAAATGGATCCAATACTAAACCAAATCTATACCCAACTAATGACTCACTATGCGCACAACCTATTGACACCCACTAGGTAAATCATACTATAACGATCCTCCACATCATCACATATCATAAAGAGCACAATACTACACAAAAAATATGTAGACATGTGTTGATCCATATGTATGAATGTCATGCTTGCATATGATAATGATGGTGATTTCCATGATGAATATGAAATTCTGATGCATATTCATAGCCATCAATATTAACTCAAGAAGAATGCACTCCTTCACACCGAACCTAGTGTCTTGAAATGGAGGGTTCTGCTTCTGATTAATCTATAGGAAGCAAAGTAGAAATGACCATCAGGATTTAAAATGTAAACCATTTTTTTAAAAGATGAGAATAAGACCATGACTCAATATTAAGAAGCTCTATGTTTCTATTTAAAAACAATGATGTCATTTTACGAAGAGCCTATTGAAAATTTGGTAGAGTTTTACCTATAAAACGAACATTCTCCTTCCAAAAGAAAGGTCATTTCTGCAATGAAAAGACATTTCTATAACCACCAATAACTGCAACTCAATTTGGGCCTCCAAACTATAAGTCCATACCCAATTGAGTCCATCTTTAGATTGCAAAAATTTATAATAAATCCAATCATAATTCAAGGATACCAATTTCTAATCCGTACACCCTCATTTAAACTCAATACATCCAGATAATCTCAACACTAATCAACAATGACTCAAATTAATCAAATTCATGCATTTTTATAAAAACATAACTCTTGTCAAATTATTATCTCACAAACTATGAAGAATTTTAATATGTTACTTTTATAAAAATTGATCTACATAATATTTGGGAGTTTTTAAAATTATTTCTGACCATTTTTGGGTTGGTCAGAAAAATCACTGTCGTCACTGGAGCATGGGCTACACACATCGATGATGGAGGGGTGATGACCTTCCCACCCACCTAGAAATGATGAACTCACCACCAAGAATCCAATTGAACTGGTTTCATGTTGAAAGTCCTCCCAGTTTGTAGGACTCAAAGGATTAAAACTCATAGGTGACCCATTTCAATTCACCGGTAAAATGGGCTGATTGGTTTTGGGTTTCCCTCCTTTCCTATGTTTTTAGGGGTGTTAGACATGTTGGTGGTGTTATTTTTGCCCGAAAATGACTAAAAAAGAGATCGGTGACTTACCTAAATGAACCGAAACTTTCAGTCACTATTCCTCCAAATTCATGTCATTTTTTAAGAAACAAGTTGGTCAATTTTATAGAACATCCCAAGAGCTTTCCATAGAGCCCTAAATCCCTAGAAATGGTTGTCAAACGATGAAGGTGTGGGTGTCGGAAGTTTATAGGGAATAGTAACCTATAAGGAGAAGGGTTTAAGAGAGAAAAGAACTTGAGCTTTCTTAAGCTCAACTTATACTTTTATAGGTTTTTCTCGCTATTGGTCCATTTCAAGAAATTTAACAAAATTTTGGATCATTACATTTAAGAAGGTAAAATGAAATTGGTTTCTCTTCGAGCTCTCGATGTTTCTTATTTTAATTTCTTTATTCTTTGTTAATGTTGCCTTTTCAGATCGATTTTGCATGATTAATGGATTCCTATTATTGTAGTCTCCTCAAATTGATTTCACATGATTGATAAATTACAATTTGCTTAAGGTATCGTTAATTGTCTATGAACTTGTAGTTTCATGTTTCGATTCTTCTATTTCTCTTCCTCTGAATTTATTCGAAAGATCTCTCTTTCTTCTTTAACAGTTCTCTCTTGGATTTTCTTTTTCCTTGAATTAGATGCTAACTCCTTAAATTTCTCATCCTCTAGGTTTTTCATCCTCTAGGACAACATTTTTCTTCTCACCTGATTATCCCTTCATCTGTAATGGTCAACCAAAGTTTAATTGAAACTACTTAATATTTTTGTGTGTGCCTATTTTAGATTGTTCTCCTCCTATATTGTGCCTCTTCTTTGATCTAGATTTTTAATTACTGAAAGCCCTTTAGAATTGCTATGGTTGTTTTCATGTTCTCCCTTTTTCTCTGGATAATTTAACTACTTGTAAGTTATGGAAGGTTCTTTCTGTGTTTGATTGATGGGTTGATATAGAGGTGTAGCTTCTTTGTGATGATGATTCTCGAACATTTCCTACTGTATGGTATTCTAGAGTTTTTTTTGTCTTGTTTAATGTTATGTATTCTTCTTATGTTCCTTCTTTCAAGGTCTCATAGGAGAATAGATTAACTGCTTGCTTGGTTACTGTTGTCTCACCAAGGTTGTTGCTCATTGTCAAGATCTAATTAACAGTGTCTTCCATTTCGGTGGGTTTAAAAGTACTATTGAGTCTTTATAGCATATTATCCAATATCTTTTGGTATACTCATATGAGAAAAACAAATAACCTCTTGATTCATTAAATGAGTTATAGAGCAAACATTTTTTGGAAGTTACCCACTTCATTATATCAAAAGTGGGAAGCTTATTTTTTATGGTTAGCCATATTATAAAGGCATACTTTGGTACTCTATTTTGTAAAGTAAACTATGTCATATCATAAAACCTCTTGACTTGGTGAATTGAAAAGGTTTATACAGGATCCAACTGAGAATCTCTTAGTAGGATATTTAGTCCAAATTAATCTGTCCTCTCTTTCTTGATTGGCAATGTATATGAGGAAAAAATGTAAGATAGAATTTAAACTCATTATTGACTGTTTAAGATAGTTGCACTAACCTTAGAATCCTTTGGGAGGACTAAACCAAAAACTGGTTTGTTCCATATTGCCTATTATGTGTTTGATTTCCATCCTTACTTCTTCTCTTAAGCTTAAAATATATTTTTGTAGCTAAAGAGGAGTTGGATTGTCCATAAGTTTGCATCTCTTATATATTCTTCATTCATCCATTATACCCACAAGGTTTCATTCTTATTGTATAGAGCCAAAATCATTTTTGCCATTAATGCCTTATTTGTAGCTCTCAAAGATGTTAGTCCTAACCTCTCTCCTTTTTATGTGTATAGACTTCAAACCATTTACTTCAAGCTGGCTAAAACAGTCTATCGAAAGTTCCTAAATACCCTCATTATGATTATGATACGGATAGTAACATAAGAGCTCCAATATATATGCATTCCATTGAGAATAGATTGTATCATTTGAATTCTACCTATATAAAAAAGTTTTTCAAAACACCATCTTAAGGTTCTTCTTGTGATTAAATCAAAAAGAGTTTTACAATCTTAGTTGAGGTTCTTAAAGCTGAGATAGGTTTTACATTCATTGATGGAGGTTTTTTAGGATTTGTGGTTCTCCAACTTAAGCTTCTTTCATCAGCATTATACTTAGTCCTACACCCACTTTACCCTTATTGCTTTCTTAACATTTGGTAATTCAACTAGTTCCTATGTGTCATTCTTTTCAATTTCCATTAATGTCTCCTTCATGACCTACCTCCATTTATCTTTCTCCATACTTCTTCAAAGGAACTAGGATTGGCCATATATAAAGCTTTCATTGTCTTATATATATATATATATGTAAAGGATGTGTATCCTTGTGCCCCTCCTTCTTCAATTGAACTTCATGAGCTTGAGGATGTTCCATTACTTAGCAAAGTAGTTACTTTAGATGTCGCATCTTTTCAAGCAGTAAACCTGTTAGGGGTGATATGTGGGGTTTGAAACTAGTCTCATTAGTGGATTGCTCTTCTTTAGTAGCTAATTCCTCAAATTGAATAGACTTTTTTTTCTCTTTTCCCCAAATGCATCTTCCTTCCTTATAAAAGATTATATTCCTATGATCATGATTTTTCCATGTCTAAAGTTGTAGAGCCTGTATGCCTTTAAGTTAGTGGATTATGAAAAAAAAATACATTTTATGTCTTTTTATCCAATTTGCTATGAATTTGAGAGTTAATCACAGTATAAATAACACTTCCAAAAACCTTATAAATGACTTATCTCTAGTCTTCTACCTATCCAAACTTCATATGGTGTCTAATTTGGAATTGCCCTAATGGGTGAAATGTTCAATATGTAAACAATTATACGAACAACTTCTCCTAAAATTATGTTGGCAATCATTTTTCTTATAGCATACTTTGCACTATTTCTACCATAGTTCAATATATGGAGCGTTGAATTCTCTATTAATCATATGCTCTTCACAAAATGAGCTAAACATTTACAAAGCAAATTTTCTTCTCAATATATTCTTAATGCTTTAACATGCTTTCTTTTTTCCTTTTCTCTTTCAATCTGACAGCTTCTTTCACCTTGAAAGCTTTCATTAGAATTGAGTTTTTATTAGTTATGAGCTGATAGAGTAGTGGTGATTTCCTTCATACAATTACCTCCTTACCTAAAATTAGTATAGTAACTAGATGCTTATAAAATATAGATAAAGAATAAAGCAAAACGATTGCTTTGTTCTCATTTACAATAGTCACCTTGAGCATCAATAGCTACTGATAATTTGGTTAAATGAATTGACATTTTATTGTAGATACGTTCCTTCTTACATCTTCAACTTGTACAACTTCTTCTTCATATACAACTTATTTATGAGAGACATTAACATATATTGACTCTCTACTTTTTTCCATATCTATGTAAGGGGATGTAATCTCCATGATATTATACATAACCTCGTCTACTAAAAAAGGTCACTTGGTTTCAACTGCTCAGGCTTGTAATTACTCCTAATTAAGGTCCACCTTAGCTTCTAGGTCATTCTCCTATAGCCCATTTAGCATGCATTATTGTCCTAACAAGTCCTCCATTTTTTGTTGCCACAAGCTAAAATTCTCAAATTTGTTGAAATTTTCGCCTTCAAACTTTGAAACCAAAATCTTTGTTTCCTAATTTATGCTTTAATACCATATGTTAGAAAATAGCTTATATCCAGTAAGGAAATATTTATATAAAAAATAAAGAAATAATAACTAATAAGAACTTAATAAGATTTTTAATGATATTCAACTAGTTGGTGTGCTTACATCTTTGAGAGTAAGAGCAGTTGATTTAATTATTTATTTAATGATCTATTTGGTGAAGATTACAAATATTATATATGTACTATTGAAAACTCTAGCTGGTATAATTTTATGTAAATTATCCATTACTAAGCTCAACCTAACTTAAATATAATTCTAACAAGTCATAGAATCTTTTTAGTGTTTAAAATTTATAAAAATGTTTCGAGACAAGGATATCCATTGTAGACCGACTTAGGATATGATCGCGTATATATCTCACTATTTCTTTTAGAAAATAGGTACAGGCTCCAACACAGTTATGCCTTATATTATGGCTTTTTCTATGTCTCTGATAGCTTAACTATAAAACGATCTTAAACTTTACTCAATTTTGCAACATTAGCTTAAAAATTAAAAAGTGGCACTAAAATAATTTAACTTTCAATTTGTAGCAAAAACAACATAACGTTATGTTCTCTATTAATCTAAATGATGCAGTGAGTCGATATCATATTAGCATTTTTACCACATGGCTACCATATATTGTAGTTATGTTATGCATGAAATGTATTATTTAATTAATTAAAATACGTCAATTTTATAAAAAAACCTAAATTTAATCTAATCCTAAAAATGCACTCCATCATCTCCACAAAAGCACTAGTTACTTCTTTGCTAGTTTCTTCACTTTGCTTCAGCGGTTTCCTTAGCTTGCTCTATCTTGGATTTTGCCATCAGTTGTCATAGTCCATTATTGTCTGTGCCAATGTATATCTCACAATTGATGATTTATCTTTATCATTTTCTTTTTATATCTAATATTTTTAATGTGATTAGGATTTACTTCTTTCCATAAAACTATTGTTTGAGTTTTATAGGTTATTACTCAAGTTGATTGAGTTCTTATCATCTTCAAAGAGATATCGGAGGTATACTCCTTCCCCTTTATCTTTATCTTTTTGACTTTATTACTTAAGCCATGTTCTATTTTTTTTTGCACAATTAAATAAGCACAAACCCTAGGAGACTCTTAAATGAAAACCATGATTTAGAAATCCAACTGTAGGAATTTTTTATGAATTAGGAATTAGGAATTAAGAACCCTCTATCCATTTCCAAAGAAGTTGGCAACCTTCACTAATATATATACTTAGCATGTTATTCACTTTCTTGTACACATATATTTAGGGTCATTCCTAACGTTTTATAGGCTCTGGGCGAAATAAAAAAAGGAAGTGCCCAATAAATTGACAGTATATAAATATATAAATTTTAAAAGTTTATTTTATTATTAAAATTTAATATCAATATCAATTTATAAGTTCACATACTCAACAAAAAATGATCATAATATCAGCTAATAATATCTTAAATATTTAAGTAAATTTAATATTATGTTAGTTTAAATAAATATAAATAAAATAGAAAAGAATAAATTTTATGACACTTCGACAATAATATAAAAATAAATAATACTTTTTTGAGAATACAATAATTAAAATATTAAAGTTAAGAAATAATTTATTTATTTTTTTAAAAGTAGTTTATTCTTTTAGTGTAATTTATTCAAGGACTTAGAGAGTGTCAAAATGTAAATTAAATAGACTTCAATTTTCTATATAAATAATTTAGGAATTTATTAAATTAAAGAAAAAGGGTTGCAAGTAGATGAACCATGAGTGTTGCAATGAATTATCACTCAAATATTCAAATATTTAGTAAGCTAAAAATACATTAAAAAAGTCATAGACTTTACCCTTAGAATTCAAAAGTCAAAACTGTAAAAATCTTTTACTGCTAATTTTTTAGTTGAGTATTTTAGAATTATATGCAGATAGAAATAAAAAATTGAGTATAAAAAATACATTCAAATGCTGGAAAGGAAATTATAAACACGAGAAGTTAATGGCACATTAATTATGTACATATTGCCACCTAAGCTGTTAAGAGTGAACTTTGAACATATTGCCAACTAAGATAGAAAGAATTAAAAAGATCATGAAAATCTTATTAACCATTAAATTCATTGTGGGCCTTAGGATAAGGGAGAGATGTCAAAAATATTATATATTCTACTTCTCTCTACAACTATTAAATTAACCTTAGATAAAGAAAATTATGGAACGGTAGGCCCCTAACAAGGATAGACCCTAAGCAGGTGCCTTGCCTGCCCCTGCCCAGGGACTACATACGTTGCAATACTTAGATAAAACATCTAAAGTTTTATTTATGCAACCTACTTTTAGATGTAAAAACATGATGAAACTTTTTTTATTCCTCGCATCATTGGCACATTTAATGGACTAGACAATGTGTGATTCATTAAAAGTAAAACTCCAATTACAATGCAATTATATCCAAATGAAATTTGGACTATTCGTAAAAAATAATATTATTTCAATTTTGTAAGTACATCATTGAGGGAATAAGTATCAGTATATGAATTTGTCATTAAAATGAAAGTCATTAACAATATCTCATTTTCCCTCTAGCATACTATGGTTGTGGCCATTAGGTATACTACCATGGCTTAAATCTTATGGCTTTCATTTCAAATTTTTTTATGTAAATGTTAACTTATACACCTTACATTCTAAATTCTGAATAATATTCAGCTTTATTAAGAATTATTAAAAATGACAAAAAATAAGAGAAAATACAATCATTGGTTATGCTATTGTTGTTTTGTGTTTGTATTGTGTATTGTGTATTGTCATGCTATGTAAGAATCTAGAATATCTAAGGAAGCTCAAGTTTTCATTAGAAGTTCTGATCTAATCCTGACTATAGAAAAAGTTTGAGGGCCCAGATTCAGTTCTTACTGCATAAATGCTACAGTTAGGAATATTCTTACTAAATTCACTACATTATAGGGTTATGAACTTGCAATGGGCTCATCAGCGCCAATTCCTCCACCGATATGGCTCACTTTCCTTCTTTTTCAAAATATTCAAAAGCATTTTTGGCAATGCTCTCCCACTCTTTAAAGGCCTTAACCTAATATGGACTGATTGTAGCATCAAGGAAGTCCTTAAATCCTTTATCTTTATCTGCCTTGTCATTTAATAGCTTATTTCCCTACTACAACTTGGCATAATTCAAGTTCTACCAACTTGGAATATATTACATCACAACTTAAAGAATGTTACATTTACGTATGAAATCCTCCTTTTAGGACAAGGGATAATGTTGTAAAAAATTTGTATTCTCTAAATGATTCAAAGGTCATTGGGATTAAATTAGGGGCATGCTAGGTTCTCATAACATATAGTATTTTGTATTGGTTATGTAATTTCCCCATTGACTATTCACTTTGTTTTGAAATGCCATTACCTCTTTACACTTCAATGATATCTTTCTTTTCTCGATACTTGCTCATTCATATCAACTCATACTTATAGATACATCTAGGTTTCTATATATCTTTGTAAGTATGGAACTAAGGTCTAAGGTATTAGAGTAGTATGTTAACATATTAAGCAACTTTAACAAAATAAGAAAAAACTCACAATTTAAGGTAAGTGCGTTTAATAATAATACAATAGTGTGCGAGTTGCTTATGTATGAGAATGTATAATTGGTGAAAAAATATTTTTTCCTTGATTAATTCTTGAGAGCTTTACATATCATAGAATTTAATATGTTTTATTAAAAATTAATATTAAAATTATTTGTAATGCAGATTTTGGTAAATTTTGAATTTTATTATGATGGGGTATTGGAAAGAAATAGAAATAACAAATATATTGGAGGTAAGTTCAAAAGGATATTCATGTTGGTGAACTTAATATGTTAGTACTAAAAGGAGTATTAGACGATAAAGGACATAGAGTTGTATTTATGTTTTACAAATTTCTAAAAGAGTCAATGAGATGCAAGAAAGAGATGAGCTTACGCCATGATAAGGACATGTTGTTAATGCTTAACAACTATGATATTGAAATCTATTATGAGTATGGTTATAATAATCTTGCAACTGATGATGACAAGTTTGATTATGATATCAACAATAAAGAGTAATTAATCTAAGTTCATGTAGAAGAAGATAATGAAGATTTTGTTTTTATAACAA
Source organism: Erythroxylum citrifolium (assembly GCA_026284465.1). Lineage (NCBI taxonomy): Eukaryota > Viridiplantae > Streptophyta > Magnoliopsida > Malpighiales > Erythroxylaceae > Erythroxylum > Erythroxylum citrifolium. The sequence goes on from JANKOE010000004.1 coordinate 13,761,796, forward strand.
GTGAATCTAAAAACAGTATAGGTGATGACTAAATTTATGTAACTAATCATAAATATATTTGTAATTCCCGGTATCTAGTTTACCCAGTACACCGAAATAAATCGATATTTGAGACTGATGTCATTAAAACCAGAGCAGTGAATAATAATTTTAGTGACTTCAAATTAATGATGTATGTCATTTTTTGGTGGTTACAGGAAATTATCCGGGCAGATGTTTAAAAACCAGAACAAGAATGGCATTTTTGTAAATAAGTGGACTTGGGGCATATAAAAGGAGTAAGTTGGGAATAAGACAAAATACATTGTCTTTGTAACACCCCTATTATAGTCGTTGCATCTTTATCTGTTTATCCATCCATTTACCATATATCTATATATTCAACCAATCCAAAAGTTCTGATGCGCAATCAGTAGAAATTTCCAGTCTTACTTTTCTCCGCATATCCCTTACAAACTCTTAGCATAAAATTCGCTTAACCATTTTGGTCCCAAACTCATGCGTTCATGATCATACCCGTTTCACGAGTCCATTTCAGTTCATCTGTACACTTTCGTCTCACCATTTCTACTTTTTCCTAACCTTATAGTCACTTCACTCTTTCATTTATAGGTAGACCGTTATGGTGTAATATCGATCTCAGTACAATCTCGCTATCATCATCTATGAGATACATTGACACAAATGTAGTGGATCCATATCTGCCTGATCGAATCATGTACTTTTTATGCAATTCCAATTATCCCCATTTTGTCAAAAATACAAGTCAACACTCTCATTACTTCATCATCTCGAACATTGAATCTCACATAGGCATACGTTAACCATTATGCTACTCATGTCAAAAGTTGACCTCTCCAAGTTATAGAAATTTCCGTTTTCTTTCGCCGTCTTATTGCCACTTTAAATCCCCTTATTCCTTTTAATATCATTTCTTTCCTCAATCAGCCCATGCCAACGTAGTCGATATTCAAGGGTTTACAACCACAGTACAATATAGATATCATTCTCTATTTTTCCTTTTTTCCTAATCCTAATTGCTCATACACTTTCATGGGTTCACATTCTGATCCATTCTCACTAGTCTCACACTTAATCACGTAACACATGTTTACACGAAGGATTTATCCTCGTGCGACTCGGCCTAGGGATCAGTTGCCATGGTCTGCAACTACACGACTCAAATGCATGCAACTTAACCTACGTTTCAGACTGTGCCTAGATAAATTCGAACTTCTGGGCTCTGATACCACTTAAATGTAACACCCCACTCTCGCGTGACCCGAACCTGACATCGGTGGTGATATCCGAGTTCGTGCCCCGTGAGGGTGGTGTACTACATCAGTCACACGAAACTCAGTATAAAATTTTCCTTTTTGAATACACTCATGTGCGCGGAATAAACGGTAGATAAATTGAGCCCACGTCATAAGGAAGCATTTTCAGTTATTAAAAATATTCATTAATAATATACAAAAGCCATTGAGTGAAAAAAAAGCCTTAACCAATTTGGGCTCACTATAAATATAGAGCATTCTTTTACACAGATTTCGGAATACAATTTTATGAGACACTAATGCAGACGCGAACTGATCACGACCTCTATCTTTCACTTGCATGCAGTAGACATACTCCCGTGTCAAACGGGGTACTCTTCAAGGCTTGAAAAATATATGCAAATTTTGGGTGAGTTTTGCGAACTTAGTGAGGAACCATCATCGATGGTTCGCCCAATTCATGCAACACACGCAGTAATATCATAGTCAGAAGTACCATATCATTACATACAAAGCAAATTACAATTTTGGAAGGCACTTTTGCCTTTTTCCCATTTCAAGTATTCAGTCAAGTATGTATGCAATGCACATGTGACACTTTCTCATTTTATTACAGTGTTGTGACCGAGCGCTTAAATAGTAAGCAGTATACAACAAACGCGTCTAGGGAGTAGGAGAGCCCTCTGGGTATGCACTATCTCCCTTCGAGCTCAAGGCTCTTTTTCAGTATCAGTGGCGACTCTGGTCACAACTGTTATTATCCGTTTATGCATTTGTGTATGAACTGCATATGCCCAATTTTAACAGTCAATATAAAACAGTCTGTCACAGTAGAGGCAACGAAATGAAGCATAGTATGGCAAGCAATTGATCACAGTATATCACAGTAAGAGCAAACAATTCACAATTTGTACATCCAGAACACTTCTATGTCAGATCTTTCAATTCATCGGATCAACTGTCCGGAATCCAGTCATAAACAAACACAATCGCTAATCCCACCATTATTTCTGCCACAATAGACATATAATAATTGAACGAAAGCCATCTCAGTCACTCACCTGTACTTCCGAGCTAATACCTGAAAGTCTCAAGAACGTTGGTGGATTGACGCTTCAAATGTGCCTCTATAACAGTGATAGTATGTAAACATTACCAATCGTCCAATCAGAAATATTTAAGAATGCACATGTAACAATTTAAAATGTGTACAATGCATGTTCATGATATTTCTGGCTTTAATCCAAAATTGTCAATCACAAAAATCTGTCTAAAAATTAGAAATCTAACGGCACCGAAATTACTCAATTCGGGCCTCGATAGGTCCAAAAATAAATAAACAGTGACTAGAAAAACAATTACCTGACTCCCGTACTTTGTCCCAATCATTCCACGTCAATTTCACGTCTAAAAATTCTCAATTTCATATAGAAATGAAATTCACTAAGTCACAAATCCGATGCCTCGAGAATCGGGTCAATCGGATGTCGGTCAGAAAAGTTATAGACAGAAGAGTGGAGGGAGGTCAGTTCGGCAAAAATACATGTCCTAGTCGAGTAGGACATGTTGTAGTCGACTAGGTCGACTACAGTGCTTGACTGGATACTTTCTTTTTCCGACATCCCAACTTGCCTAGGTCATAATTCCCTACTCCGAACTTCAAATTGGACAAACTTGGTGTCTATTTCATAGAGAAAAGAGTGCTCTACAAGTTTTATGAAGGACACAAAATCAATTTCACCTCTAAGGGTGTCAAAAATCCAATCGAAGCTACTGCCTTCCCAATATATCTCAAAACAGGGCAGCATTTTGCAAAAATCCCTAACTTCTCATTTGCTTTGCTAAAATTTACAAGCTTTTGCAAAATGGAAGATCTTAACAAGACCTACAACTTTCATGAACAACCTATAACCAAATTCAATTGCTAAATGGGTCAAAGAATTCAATGAATGATTCTGCCCACTGAAACCACCTAAACTGAACAACAGTTTTCAAAATAGCATAACTCCTTGCACAAATGTCAAAAAAATCACTACCTTATATAAATGGAAAGATTAGATCTCATACTTCAATTTTCATGAAGGACTCAGAATCCAATTCCATCACTAACAAGCTCAAAACTGTCATGCAAGT
>JANKOE010000004.1:13770251-13789803 GCA_026284465.1 Erythroxylum citrifolium
GAAGAATGAGCTTAAAGGCATACTCCGAGATTGTTGCATTTTTGTAATTCAAGTTAATTTGTAAAACAATGCTTTACCTGCATTTTGGGAAATTTCTGCTTTTGGCAAGATGTATTTTGAAATATGTTAAAAAGGGCTTGAAATGCCTAGTAAAGCATTGTAATACATTTATTTTGATGCAAACGAAATACATATGTGTTATGGTTTATCATGATTCTTTGAGCTTTTACATTGCTACTTTTCAGTTTTCATGTGGGTTGGATAATATATGCAGAATTTAAGGGGAAAGCAGAGAAAAGCAGACGATATCAAGACAGACGATAGAGTAGAAAATCAGACGATAGGAAAAACAGACGATAGAATAGCAGACGATAGAAAACAGACGATAGAATAGCAGACGATAGGATAGTAAACCAGCCGAAAGAAAAAGCAGACGATAGTAAAACAGACGATGAAAAACAGACGATAAAATAGTAAAACAGACGATAGAATAGTAAACCAGACGATAGGAAAAGCAGATGATAGAATAGTAAATCAGATGATAGAAAAACAGACGATTGAATAGTAGAAGGAAGAAAAAGCAGACGATAGGAAAGTAGATGCTATAGAACGCAATAATAGAATCAGCCTTAGAGGTCTTCATGAAAGTTGTAGATCTTGAAATCTTCTTTCAAATGGTATAAAAATGAACCCAATCCGACATTCAGGTTAAAAGTATGGCATTCGCGCCAAGAGAGGTCGTGATGGATTTTGGATAGGAACATAGTGCATTGTTTAGAGCATAACTCTCTCATCCGACCTCCATTTCAGGTGATTTTTGGACCAATAGTTACTTAGGACAAATATCTTGAGTTGTAGAACTCCAAACGAGATATTTATTGTGCCAAAATGAGCTATTAGCAAGTGTCAAGTTTAGTATTAGTATTTCAGCCAGCAACCAGCGTTTCGGGAATGGGCCATCAGTCAGGGCTCATCACCCGAGACCGTCGGGCTCCGGGATCGGGGTCCGACACTTACCTCGATGGTTCGAGAGATATGTAAGTTCTCACTTACAACTATTCTAATAGTTCAATACCATATTTCTCAATTCTCATTACATTATACATTAATGGTATGATAATTTCTTTTATATAGGATGTAGAAAATCCATTAGAGAACAAGTTCATTAGTAATCTTTCAAAGGGACCTCTGCGAACTATTAAATCGTATCCGGTGTATTTTGTAAATGGACACAAATACCATACAGAATATCATGGGCATAGCATGGCAACAATAAATAGTGGAGTTGCCATACAGGGAGAATTGATGGATTACTATGGTAAAATAATTGAAATACTTGAAGTTGAGTACCGTGCTTTGCCAATTAAGCTATGTGTGATATTTAAATGTGACTAGTATGACCCAACTCCAAATGTTGGAACAAAAGTGCATAGCTGATACAATCTAGTGGAAGTTAACGTAAGGAGAAGATTACGACGGTTTAAACCTTTCGTGTTGGCAATGCAAGCGAAATAGGTGTGTTATGTTCCTTTTCAAAGCTTACGACGAGATAAGATAGATTGGTTGGCGGTTTGCACAGTTAAACCTAGAGTTGTTTTCCAATCACATAGAAAAGGAGAGGATAGAGTTAAAACTGAAGCGTTTCAGGAAGATGTCACTTTTATTAATGCATCTGTGACATATGACGATAATGAACCTTTGAATGATCCATCAAACGAATATGTTGAAATTTCATCTGGAGAGGATGACGAGGATCAGAGATTTAAAGAGGAGCCCGAGTTTGATTCTTATTCTTCTGAAGAAGATGATGATTGTACTTTACAATTAAGTTATGATACTGATTAAATTGTGTTTGTAATTGAATTTTTTATTCAACGTCATTTCAGTATATTATGTATAGAATTTCATTGAAAATCTTATTCAAGGAATATCTACATGGCAAATGTAAAGGATTAGGGAGATCAGTTCTTTTGCAAAATTCGTCAATTTCACAAACCTCATCTGGACATTCACATACGCATTAATACCCATTATTTGTTCGTTTCATGGTTTTCTAATATGACATTATGAAAGTTCTATACTAATTGTGTTTTAGGTAAATCAGTTCCTACTAGTAGTTCATCTAGAGAGTTAGTCTTTCATACTAAGACCGGTGACACATTCACTGTATCCTCTACAAGTTTAGCTATAGCAGAAACGCTGTTGCAAGAAGGTGTTTAAAAGCCTACACCTGAGGGAAGAAGTATCACTGTTTACTTTACTGAATCCTATGTCACATGGAATCTTACAAAATAATTATATCATTTTGATTTATCGTTGCAATATACTAGATAAGCAATTGAACGTTGATATATTGTTGTATTTGTAAGAATTTGTCCAATTTCCTATTGAATGAGGGTTGTTATTATAATTCTTCTACGATTGTTAACTGTCATTTTTGTCGTTTGTACTTGAATATGACATTAAACAAATCGCCTTATTTCCTTTTCCATATATTATGTCAAATATTGAATTCAAATTGTGATAGAAGTACAAAATTCAATAAACAATGATTTTTAGGTTAAAATATGGGACCAAAGAGACAGCGTGAGGTAATGCGGCCCAGGTTTAGACACATGTTTGGCGACACTTACTGTGAAGGTGGATCGTCACATTCTGTAGCTCCTACTAACTCACCTCCTCCCCCTTCAAGGCCTACAGCTGCAGATGAGGCATCACCTACTACAGGACATGCTACACAATCCCTATCCCCATCCTCAACTCATATATCATCCAATACCGCTTTATCGGATGGCGTAGAAGTCCACCAACCTGGAGCTGAGGGACCAGACAGAAGAAAGTACGTAACAATTGATGGCAATCTGTAAGTGAAATCAGATTAATGACTATTTGTTTTTAATTATGTTATAGGTTTATCAATTTTTTGATTGTATTAAATTACTTCTTTTATTAGGTTGGTTCCGTCTGGACCATGTTCCAAAAATATGACTTCTAAATTTAAAGAACAAATTGATCTTGAGGGTTATGTGTGGAAGAATATCTCTCAGGTAACAAAGGATTTTTACTTTTAGGAGTTTGAGGTACAATAAACATTTATTTTTGTTTGATATTGATTTATATGCACTAATTACATAAATATTATTACATGATAGTACTTTATATTTTTTTCTTCTTATTTCAGAAAGAATTTTTCTGAGATTCTGGTCTCGACGTCATTATACATACATTCTAGGAGAGGCGCGCTCGTACACGTTATCGCGACTTTATTGATGCCATACACAAGGCTGGTCTACGATTGCGTTATATTTCAGAGCAAATATGGAGTTGATAGCAGGAGTATTGGAGAAGTCCTACGGTAATGTCAATCTTAGGGCATAACTCCATCAACAAATGCAGAGGTCCGAGGCGAGAGAGTCTTCCCGTACATACGGGAAGATCAATAACCCACCACGAGCATGCACAGAGACTTCTAAGTATCTAAACTTCACACTTATTTTGTACATGTTTTACTTTGTTGTATTATAGATAAAGTTAATGGTATAAATGTCTGCTGCCATATATGGTTGTGTTAAGCTTTTTTATTTATTCAACAGGGGGACATATCATAAAAATAGGGCAAACTATGTCGAAATTTTTATTAAATATAGTTCACATCTAACCATTTAGGTTAAATATACAGGAAAAGTCTTTGGGTATTCCTCCTACACCTACTCAGTTGTTTTTGCATACTCACACGAAGAAGCATGATGGTATGACATTCATCAACAGCCGATGTAGAGAACTGAATGTATGTGAAATTAATGCGTTATTATTATTTCTTTTATAATCATTTAGTTTTACGATTATGCATAATCCCTTACTAATGTAAACATTGGTTCCTAATAGGACCAAATACAACAAATCATTTAGCGACAATCTCAGGAGGAACAACCTGTTGATAAGACTCAGACGTATTTTGATGTTATCAGTGGTAGGGACCGTTGTGGACGGATATTCGGGCTAGGTTCATTTGCAAATTCTTGTTATTTGCAATCCTCCATGTCCAGTACACCAACGTCTACTAGACAAGCACAATCATCAGAAGTCACCGAGCTTCGGGCCACAGTGCATACATTGATGGAGAAGATGACTCATATGCAAGAGAACATAGACCAGATGGCTCACGTGCAAGAGCAAATGGAGCAGATGGCTCAGCTGAGATAGGAGCTGGAGCAGTTGAAGGGGAGGGTTAACACCCTAGAGCACCAGCAATCACCAGGGCCTTAGGATTGTTGTACCATTTCATTTGGATTACAAATACTTATTATCTATAATTTAATGTTTTTATTATTAAATAAATAAAATTTTGAACTTTATATCATCAATCAACTTCTGTTTAAACAAATTAAATATATAAATAAATCAATTTAATATGCACAGATAATTAACAACTGTTGATATTATGCATTTTTTATAAAATCATCAAATAAAATTTAATATGGGGTGCTTTTTATAAAATTTTTAAATGCAATTACTGACAGCATATGGAAAACCGTCGAAAAAATGTTAAAATCTTACTGATAGAGTGGTCAAAACCGTCGCAAAAATATTTCGGTAAATCGTTTGTTTTATTTACCGACCGCTCTTGTTAATCCGTCGATATATTTACCTACTGTTAAGTTTTCCGTCGTTATATTTACCTATGCCCGTATTAACGAAGCCATTGGCCGTCATTAAATTCCGTCGGTAGATTTTTATATCGATAGAATAATTAGATTTAGCGTCGGTTTTTTCGATGCTAATTCATTGATTTCTTGTAGTGCCTTTTGTGCACAACAATGAATCTTACAAGTAAGAGTCTTACCTTAATATATAGAATATCTTTGATAAAAAATTTTACAACAACAGATCTTTAATTCTTTTACCAAGACTACATACCTACAAGACGTTTACAATTTGAATGATTATTAATCTATTACATAACATTAACATCATATAAGCTATAATTGAAATATTAACATTTGTTTTAATGCGTGGATAAAATAATACGGCAACACACACATTTGTATTATATATTGCATTGATAAAAATATTGACCAATATTAAGCTTAGCATTTAATATCTGTAGCTTCAGCTTATCATTATAATAGTTGTAATCAATATAGAAAATCTAGACAAATTACTAAGGATCACGATAACATATTATATACTCTATAAAATAAAAACAAAAATGCTAATCTCATTTTATCATTGAATATTATGCATTTTTAGGGCAAAATTGAGATTATTTCCTTTCAACTCATACTAAATTTTCGAATAAATAATAAATAACATTCTTGAATCCACTAACAACATGTCGATACCCTTCTATATTAAGTATATGTCCGGTGCAAAAGCAATAAAAACTACATATATTTTATTTGTACCCCCTTTTTTTTTACAATACATAAGAAGGTGGTTAAACTTAAAAGTAGTTCAATGGGCCAGATGAATATTGTTTGACTCTCTAGCAACAAACAAAATATAGGCTCATTACTAATATGCCTTTATGTTCACACATGCATTTTAAATAGGATTATCACATTTAAAAATAATTATCAAAGAAATTAAACAATTTTAATAGTTTTTTTTTAACCTTTTCAACTAGATGATTAGTAATAGTTGACTAAACCTTTTCCCCTAAACTTTCTCTTTCTTAGTTGTATTCTCTTATGTTTAAAAGATCTATCTAAAGCTTGTTTCAGGAGCACCAACATCTCATAAAATATGAATATAATAAAAAATATTAGAGTATAAAACCTGTATCCTATTATCGAAATGCAGTGCTATAGTTTCCTAATCGACATGCAGCAGAATGGAAGTATGCATCAATAAGGCATGATTACACACAACATAATACATCAATTAATACAAATCTCTTCCACCGATATGCATGTGAGTGGATCACATTATGAAACTAAATAATGTTACCTATCTCCATATATATTTACAGCAATGCTCAGGAACTTAAAAAAATCGAACCTCTCAATCTTAAGTCTGAACATTAAGCTATTTTAAGTAATCAGACAGCACCAAAAAATTATCTTTTAGAGTTGAAAATGAAATGAATAAGAACACATAACACGGCTTAAGCAATGAAGTAAAACAAATAATGATAAATAGGAAGAAGTAGACCTTGGTATCTCTTCACCTTTTGATATAACATTGAGGAGTTCATCCTTCATTTATCAAAATTTCTACGCTTTCGACACAACATGAAAGAGTGGAGAAACAAGAGCATCTGAAAAAAAAGGGTAAATATTTGCCTTTCGTGTGGAGTGAATGAATGTTATGTGAGATCTCCTTACAAAATCAAGGAATAAGTATTTGTAACTCAGCAAGTGGACCGAAGCTATCTAAACGTATATTGATTTAGAAAAGATATGTCTACAATAATTTAATTCATAATAATTTGACTCGTTAATCTTTTAAATGAATATAATTATTGGTTCAACCTGATCTTGCTGGGGTTGAACGTCGTTGTTTGGATCCATGATCTATGCGACTCTGGCTATGGAATACCTGCAAAACAAATAACGGCGGGCCGAGAGTTGATTCCTGGAAGGCCTCTTCGACGCTCAAGTCAGTATTTCGTATAGGTTTCGGTTGCTGAAAATAGAGAAAAGTGGGGTTGTAATCTCGTACCTGAATCCGGTAGGAATAGTACCTTACATACCTGGAGTTACTGCTAGGTTTAGGTCTTTACGTGAGTCGTTATGTTTGTATGGGAGATTATCTCCTGTATCCGGGCCGTCAACATCTGGGCTTGAGGGTTAGGCCTGGTAAGGCCGGCCCTGCCGACCCAACCAATTATAAATTACAAATTATTGAAATATTTATTATTAATTAAAATGTACTATAATGAAAAAAATTATGATTAAATAATTATTTAAATATAATTTATTATTTAATTTTAAATTATTAATACTTTACTTAAAACATATAGTTTGTAAATTAATTTTTTACTCAACGCGTAGTTAAAAGTTTCCGCATTGCTTGACTTCACACACCAAGGGAAGCAGCAGCACATCCACTCTCCGGTTAGAAGATGACAGACAATTACACATAAATTTGTCTTCCAGTCAATGAAGAAAAACCTACAACCAGCAATTACTAATTTACATGATATCACGTGTCTTTCCTGAGATCTTCGGGTGCCGATACTATTTAACAGACCCGAGAAATAGATGGAAACTGGTGGGATGCAAACAAGCTGCCAAGTAACAATACTGTTCAGGATGATGTCCGCTTCAAGCTCCGATAATGACAATTCACGCTTTTCACAACTCAATTACACCTCGTGTTGGGGTCTTTCTTTTTATCTTTTCCTGGTCTCTCACCTCCTTGAGAATAGGGTAGAACTGTTTAGATTCATTAAATCCCAGGAGAGACAAAACTACGAATACACATGCATATAGCACACCATAATCGAAAAGGGCATATGGAGAAGCACGAGAACATGCAAAAACAGGGCAAAAGGAAGGCCCAGATAAGTTTCAAGGGTGGAAATATTGGGGGGTTGGTCGTGTGGGGCGGTGCTCTAGCTGTTGTTAGTTTGATCGCTGCTTTTTCTGTCAAGAAAAGTAGAAGAAAAGTCAACGACGACAATCGTACCTCTGAAAAAGGAGTTGATAATACTGACCAGGAGAGTCAGTCATCGACTATCTATCGGGAGCAATGGTTATTGTTTAATCAGATTCTTTTGCGTGTTATTAATTCTTGTTCCTTTAATTTTTCTCTGTTTTGTTTTGTGAAAATTGTTCAAAGATTGATTGCTTCGCAGCTGTTCAAGCTTTGGATCAAGAAAGATGGTTGAAGCCAAGATTGACTCTTGCGAGGTAGCCTCTACCAAAAGTTTTAACTTTGGTTATTTAACCCTCAAAAACATGCTTGTGATATTTAGATTGTCAATATTTGCGTCTTAAATGATTCAATTGTGAAATTGGGTTCAGGAACAGAGTCCCGTGTCCGTGATCAATGGTCACAATGAAGATTCCACCGTTGAATCTGAAGATATACTAAACACTGACGATCCAAACGAAGAAAACGCCGAGTTATGCAGGGATTTTATTAAAGTTGAAGAAATTTCCTTGGGTAGAACAAACTTATCCGGAGAGGATTTGCAGTCGACGGAAAGTGTTGACCTGTTGGGAACAAAAGAAACTTGCGATAGGGAAAGTATTAATCACAATTCACTGAATAATTCAGGTGATGAAGTCGCTGGTAATATTGATAGTACAAACATTGCACAACACAAAATGCAGTTTTTGGATTGTAAAGCTTCGTCTTTTACTGATTACTTGTACACTTCAGTTCAGGAACAGAGTCTCAAGGCTGTGGGCAACGGCGGGAATGAGAATTCTACCGTTGACTCTGATGGCATCGTCCTCAATAATGATCCTAAAGAAATTGTGGAATCGTGTGTTGGGGTTGAAGAATTTTCATCGTCGGACGCGACCTTGTGCGGGACGGAAAAAGCGATATATAACTTTTCTGGGGAGGATCTGCCGGTGAATGAAGCTGTTGATGTGGTGTACGAGAAAGAGAGTTCTTATATGGAAAGGTCTAGCTCGGAGGACAATTCACCGAATCAATCAGTTGAAGATGACGAAGGCATCAGTGATGAAGTTGGTTGTGACGATAACAATGAGGAAAAGGACAGAAGCAGCTCTGAAGACTATGTCATAGAGAATGGGGAAGAAGAAGGCTCAGAGGAAGGAACTATTAGCTCTTCTGCTGAATCCAGAGCCGAAGCAATTTGGCCGGCGGAGGAAATAGAGGAATTGTCGTTGGAACTCAAGAGCAACGTTATAAAACGGGAAAATTCGGAAGAAAAGACTACCGGAAAAGGAGAGCAAGCTCAGTTGAAGGACAACCAAAATATATTGGTCGATGATTATGAGGCTCTGAAGAAGGGAAATATCTTGGAACTTGGAACGATGAATGATAAAATGGAGCACTCAAGAAATTGGGAAGTTAGGGTCTCGACGATGGTGATAGGGCTACTGGTTCTGCTGCTGCTGCTATCTATTCATCGTAGTGCTTTGTCCTCGTCACATGAAGTTTGAAGAAACTGAATAATCATCCAGAAGAGAGATTCAATAATCAACTGCAATGAGTCAATAATTGTTCACCTTTGTTGAGAATCTAAGAGCCATAAAAATGTAAAATGCAAGCCGTTGATGCTTTCCTTATTTTTATTTTTTTGCTAGTTAAGCACCAAGTTACGCGAGAAAGGGAGTTGTTAATTAAATAATTAGAGAGCTCTTCTTATACAAGAAAAATGTGAAAGGTTATACACGCAAGTTTTGTATAAATGAAAGAAGAATGATGAACATGTGAGTTATTTTGGACAAGGTGGTGGATTTTGTTCTCCTCCAGTTGTAAATTCTGCATTCAGACATTCAGATGCTACAGTTGAATTCTCTGATTGAGGGTTATTGAGGGTCAAATTAATATCAAGCAATTCAACTCCTTTGCAAGGGACTGACGAGCTGCAGGAGAGACTGACTGCAACATTTGAAATAGTTGTTCCTTTGATGTTCTTGAAATGCACGTCACTTAGCTCTACTTTTGATGGCTGCAACAAATACAAGTTAATAGGAGTTACATCTTATCCTAATGTTAATGTAGAGTCTTTAACAAATTTAGATAGAGACAAGAACCTGAGTGCTACTGCGAGAACTATACTTCTGATCTATTATAATAGGATTTTTCACAGACTCCATAGTAATGTCTTGGTAAGTGATATTTGAGGCTTTGCTTGGCGGAGACGCAGCATAGGTTTTGATCCTGGCACCGTTGGTGGTATTAGATAATGTGCAATTAGTCACAAAAATGTCATGCACGTCCTTTTCATTTGGGTATTTGCCCAGGCTGCCAACACTGATTGTTCCAAGACGAAAACAAATTAGTGGGTGAATGATTCAAATAATCTAGGGATTTTCAAACATGGATACATGCATACGTTACCTTAAACCATGTCCAGGGCCACAAAAGACATTGGATATGTAAGCATTAGTGACTCCTTGGCCAAGGGAAATGCAGTCATCTCCAGTTCCAATTTTGGTATCAGACACCTTAATGTCACTCGTATCACTAATATGCATGCCATCGGTGTTCGGGCTATTGGCAGGTGCTGTTATGTTAACGTTGACGGCTGTATAGTTGCTGCTGTCTGTTATGTGGAAATGAAAATATTTGCTATCCAATGAAGTGATCCCATCAATTATTGAGTTGTTCACTCTTTGGAACTTGATTGACTGTTGAAAGGAAAAAGAATATCATCCCTACAGTTCATACTTCTAATATTTCTGCCATCTAGTAACTATCCTGAAACTTACAGATGGAGGTTTTACACAAGTGTGTTCGTTCTTGCAGGTGTTGTACTTCCACATAGATTCTCCTTGTCCATCAAAGATTCCTCCGCCAGTTATAGTCAGCCCGTCAATTATTTGAAACAAGAACCAGGCATCCTCAGCATAGTCACTTGGATCGGTGGTTGCTTTTATAGTTCCTTTTACTTCAAAAATTACAGGGTTTAGACATGGTCCTTGAAATACGACTGGTCCTGTGACAAAAGTTCCTTCCGGAACGAAAACCTTTGCCGTTCCTGTACTGTTCTTGCAAGCTGCAACCCACGTTTTCATGAATGCCTGCGTACGCATACATTTGTAAGCAAATGAGCATCAATCAATATGAAATTATTTGCTTCCAACACTTCATTTACGTAAAATTCTTTATAACTTTTCATAATAATCTGCTTTTGTAAAACTTGACAGAAATTAAACGAAAAAAAACTAAATTAAGAAGATTTTATTTCATTTTTTATGTAAAAAGCTTATCATCTTCTAACTCGAATCCCCATTAAATGATCTCTTTTAAAATCAGAAGAACAACAAACGTCTTGAAACTCACCATTGTGTTGACAGTTTTATCATCTGCCTTGGCACCGTAGGTTGTAACATCAAATACACCGTTGTTGTTTACCGTATTGGTGCCATTACCTGCGGTACCGTTGTTTATGGTAGCGGTACCATTAACTCCGGCAGCACTGTTATTTACGGGTTCAGTAGCATTAGAACTTTCAACAAGATCACGTCGGTCTCCTGAACAGAATTGGCGAGAGGGTGCACCCTCAGCCGCGCAGAATAAGATGGCTATGCCTAAGACAAGAACAGTCTTGGCGTCTCGTCTTCCTAAAATGGCCATCATGACCTTAATGAACCCAGAATATCAATTCGAGAATTGCTTGATCAATCTTTTTATTTGGTGTTAGTTTAGACTGATTTGGAAGGAGTATTGTGATGAATTTATACATTGTCATGTTTTGTAGTTATTCTACTTTTAGTTAAGCCAATTCCTAGAAACTGTTGTGAGGTGTTTATTGGGAAATGTCCATTTTAAGTGAGTATTGCTGTTTATTTTTGTATTAAAATAGGATAAAATTTGTAGGGAAAGGAAGGTCATTACGAAATTGTGTCTACTTTTTCTTCTTTTTTATTTTTAAAGGTTGTCTTCAGGCATACTCTGGATTCTAGGGGTTTTCTTTCCGCAGGTATAATAGTTTTTCTCCTAAATTTGGTGCAAAACCTGAGTACTAGATCTTCTTAATGTGACCGTTGAATTCCTGTAGACTCGGGATGATTCTTCAAGCTATCTAATGTACAAACATAACACCATGAGCTAAATTTATATAGCAGTAAGTTAATAACATAGCTTAGTGACAAATTTAAAGCAACATCTGAATGTGGTAGTAATAATATGTTGTAGGACTTCATTGACTTCAACATGGGAAAGATATTGACAATCATGCCAAAAAAGACCTCTCGTGGAAAATAAAAGAAGATATACGAGCTTTGGATTGTGTTCTTTCATAATTTCCTTTTACATTTCTTTTGATATACACCACTTTATAAATTGCATACCAACGTTATACATCCATAGACAACTAGGAGCTCCAATGTAAGTAAGGAATCCTCCAGAATTCAGAAACCACCAAGATGGCTGCCTGGTAACAATCTCTACTCTCCTTATAATTGGGGTTTAGACCTCAGGAGTTGCAGGAATCAAAGTTGAGCCTGAGCCTGGCCGGGATACTGGCTAGTGGTATTTTGAAAGAAGAGAGAGATTAACTTTGATCATCCCCTCCAATAATATGAAGGCCGACAATCATTTCTTTAACTATATTTTAACAAATGAATTAATTTATAGTTATTGAAATTGATTTCGGAATCAAACCTACTTACAACAAAAGAAAAGCTAAATATTTTCATTCGACTTTTCAAAAGTTAAATTCACTTTACATTTTTATAACATAATTAATGCATAAATATAATAAACAATAAACATAAAATATGTCGTACTATGAAGTTTTATCTTTTCATATAGCTTCCCCGGAACGAATTTTAGAAATATGTTTATCATTATTAATATAACTACAGAAATATCTGATCTCTATCTGTATCCACACGAATAAATTGAGAGAAGTGATCTCTAACTGTATCCACACAAATAAATTAAGAGAACTCTACGTGTGTGTAAAAATGGGTAAGTAAAATGTGATAACTACTTAAAATATAATTACAATTTTAAGATTAGACTTGAACTTTTTAGTAATTTAGTTAAAATATAATTATAATTTTAATTAAACTTTAATTAGAATTATAGTTAATTCTAAATTAAATAAAAAAAATTAGGCTCCAATAAGATCTAATATTTAATATTGGTCATTATTTATCAAATATTTTATATTTAATCCTAAAGTTTCCAAAACTTTAAAATTAGATCCAACTTGATTAAATTGCTTTTTTCTAAAACAATTGTTTATATGGGACTTATTAGGTTCATAAATATGTAGGCAATAAATACAAATTACAACCCTAAATCTTATTTGGAATACGATAAATTAAACTTATTTAATTTATCTTTAATTATTTAATAATTATTTAATTAAATAATTTATATCTATAAATTAAGATTGATATTAAGACCACCTAAATATTAGAAATATCAAAGTGAGTTTGAGTAACCTTCTTGTGCATCATTTTTTTTGTATAATTTAATCCTTTAATCATATAATATTATGATTAGACATAAGGTATGAATTAAGACCTACTTGAACCGAATCCAGTCATGTTAGTTCTTCATCACTAGTAATTGATTCTATTAATGACATTTAAAATTATTTTCAAAATGTCATTCGACCTTAGTTAAGTATTTCTTGAAACAACGTTAATCAATATCAACAAAAATATTCTCCTTAATCACTTTAGGGTAATGAATCTTATATTAATCACTTAACTACCTTCGTAGAGTTCATACTATATTCAGTGGCTAGTAATTGAGCAACCATTGATTAGTATATTTCTTAAGTAATATAAAAAATATAGCAATCTCTATATGATACTTTGCTGATCTTAAGTCAAAGAGTCACTTAAATAATCATCACAATGAGAATTTTTATAGATATCTAAGTAATGTTCCAAATAGAATTCTTATATCAAGTCAATTTAGTGAACTTCTTTTCTAACGTCTACCTTGTTGAACCAAAAGAGGTTCCAATCAAAGTTTTGATGACAACAAAACATAAGTACTATGAACAAGTTTAATGTTAATAAGAAGGAATATGAGAACAATATCTTACCGTATCAAAAGATTATAAAAGAAAAAAAATGATGTTTGCAATCTTCAAGATCAAGTCAAGAAGAAGATCAAGATGCATCAAGGTTATTTCAAATATTACTTATTGTAAGCACACCTTGATTTTCTTAGATAGTCTTAAAGGATTAGTATACATAAACATTAAATTTCATTTTCTTGCATGAGTTTTTACATTCCTCAAGAGGCATTAAGGCTTTAGTCCTTATAATCTTTCAAATAATCTTTAAGAAACTTTTTAGGAAGTGTTTTTAATCATAATGACATTAATCAAATTGATTTTGAGCATTTGGAGGTGTTCAAATCATATTTTTGGGATGATTGGTCGACTTATATAGGTTAGTGGTCAACCAATATAGGTTAACGTTGTTAAATTTGAAGTATCAAGAGTTTGTTTTAATAATGGTTGATGTACTGGTTGATTAATATTTATTAGTCAACTAGTGTTCCAACAGCTAGTGAATCTAGTACTATAAATACATAATGGTTGACCAATATGATATACTGATCGACTAGTGCATTGAATATAGTTGTTGTAACGACTAGTTCTTGGCTCCAATGATTATTTTGTATCACAAAAATTATAAATAGGTCTTTTCTCATTGGTTTTAGCATCAAGTAGTATTTGAGTCTCTTACACACACTTTTCTAAGTATTTTTCCATCATTTGATCATTCATTGTCTCATTTTGAGTGTATGAACCTTTTATGATTATCAAAGTGTCCAACTGAGCAAGTTCGAGTTGTAAGCCATTTTTTGGGTTTGTGATCATTGTATTATGTTTATCTAAAAGTGATTTAGGGTTCTTCTTTACTTTGAAGAAAGATTGAAATAGAGATTCCTCTTTACCAAAATAAAAGATCATATTAAAAGAAGAATTATAATGGAAATCCAAGACGAGTCCTAGGACATAGGCAAGGACTGTTTATCGAACCATTATAAATTGGTTTGTGTTTCTCTTCCCTTACTCTTTACTTTGTTGTTCATAAGCATAATTAAATTCATTTTCTTTTATTTTATTCTTACATTTTTAATAACTTTTTAAAGGTTAAAATGAATATATATATTAGATATAAATTGTAGGATTTACAAAATGTATCTAAGTGTTACATTAGGAAAAAAGATGAGTTTTTAGAGTGATGTTCACTAAGACACCTATCTCATTCTGGTTCAAGCATTCTATCTCTTATGTCTTGTCTGGGTTTAGTTCTCATCAAGCTTTGTTTGTAGATTCTTTTTATCTCTTGTTGGTAGCAATTCTACCCAAAGATCCCTAATTTCATCATGCCCCATCTTGTCCTTGATTCTCGGTTTCTCTTCCCTATCCCTTTTCTCCTTAATATCTTTCTTCTTGATTCATGATGGATTACAAATCTTAAAATTGTGCAACTGTTCAAGCATAAAATCTTCGCAAGTATTCTCTCTAGTTGTTCATACAATTAAATATTCTTTTAACACCCTCTTGTTTGTGCACAGAGCATTTATTTACATTTGATTAAAAACCCTAATTGATTCAGTATTTAGTGTTGTAATTATGTTGCAAATTTTTTTCTCCAATCATCTCATGTATCTGAGAGTACATAAAGTAGGTTATTTTTCTGACTTCTTATTTGGAGTTACAAAATTTTCTATAATTCCTTTCTCTCCAATGCTCGTATACCATCCCCATTATTGCTAACTTTAAGATTGTTGAATCACTTCCCCTGGTTCGATTAGTTGTTAGGTCTATTGCAGAAGTTCTTCTATGGTGTTTCACTAGATATGGACATCACATTTATGTAAAATAATTCTCTAGACATTGGAGGAGTATTGAAATTGAAATAAAATGTGATACATTGTTTCTACATACGAAGGTGTAGATTGGTGCTTTCCTATGGCATTTTGTCTATTGTTAAAAGCCTATTTTTAATTGAAAGCTAAAGGATGAAGGAGTACCTATGTACATGATGTCTGAAGTATAGTGGTTTATGACATTTTATCTCCTCTCCTTCCTACGCAAAAATTGCATTGTAATATTTGGTTGTAAACTTCGATGATGGATTACTGAGCAGTATAATTTTGTCCATCAGAGATTGGTTTGGTGAATATCATGAAAAATTAGGGATTGTCCTTTCTAATCCCCTTGTAACATACATCCACAAGTTATCTTTAATCATCACCTCTACCTTATTCTAGCAAACAAAAAAGAATGTTATGGGTTGTTTGTCAAAATTTTCAAAAATGTACGGAATAAAAAAGGACTTTCTATTACTTCTATTAGGAGTGACCATAGTAGGGAATTTGAAAGTGAAAGAATTGAAACCATTTATGAGGATAATGGTATCTTTCACAATTTTTCCTTCACCATAAACCCTTAATAAAATGGGATTGTTGAAAGGAAAAATATGACCTTACAAGAAATGGCTAAAACCATAATCAACGAGTATGATCTTCTTAATTATTTTTGGGTGGAGGCAGTCTCCGCCGTATGTCGTATCTCAAATAGAGTCTACATAAGATCGACCTTAGAAAACCCCCTATGAACTTTGGCATGGGAAGAAGCCAAAAATTAGCTATCTTAAAGTTTTTATCGTAAGTGTTATATTTTGAACATTAAAGATAACTTAGGGAAACGTAGGGGTTTTTCTTAGTTATTCTTAACTAGTAAATTATATAACGTGTTCAATAGGAAGAGTCTTACTATTAAAGAATCTATGCATGTTGTCATTGATGAATCTATCCCTCTTATATTCAAGAAAGATCTTGAAGATGATGATATAGGTATATCCAAAGAACTAAAGTCATTAGCCCTTGAAAGAAACAAAAGTGGTCACCAATAAATCAGTCACGAACATATAATTGAACCAAGTGAATGAAATAAGAAGGATGAGGAACTCTTAAGAGATTAGATATTCAAATAAATCCATCCTTTTAATCAAATTTTAGGTAATGTTCAATAAGTGTTGATCAGTAGATCTCATCGTAAACATTTATCTCATATTGCTTTCAATTCGAAAGTTGAACCTAAGATAATAAGAGAGGCCTTTAATGAAGAAAGTTAGGTTCTTACTATGAATGAGGAGTTGAATCAATTTGAAAGGAATAAAGTATGGAATTTAGTATACCTAGATCTACTTATCACTAAACTATAAATACTAAGTGGGTCTTTAAAAAAAATTAGATGAGACAAGTACTATTGTCATAAATGAAGCTAGATTGGTAGTAAAAGGGTACAATTAAAAGGAGAGCATAAACTTCAAAGAAACTTGTGCTCTAGTGGCTAGGCTAGAATCTGTTAAGCTCTTGCTTGCATTTGCATTGCATATGAATTTTAAATTATTTCAAATGGATGTTAAAAGCACCTTTTAAAATGGTTTCATTCAAGAAGAAGTTTATGTTAATCAAACTCCTGTTTTTGAAAAACATAATGCACCTAACTATATCTACGAAACATAAGCATGATATCCTAACCATTCAAATTTATATTGATGATAGTATTTTGGCACTACTAATGAGAATATATGTAAAGAATTTTCTATGTGTATGAGTGGGAAGTTTGAGATAAGCATGATGTGAGAACTTAACTTCTGTCTTAGACTCTAAATTAACCAAATAAAGGAAGGTATTTGAAGTAAATCACTTGTTATTATAGAATTCACGTACAATATACAAAATGCACAAGAAGGGGGGTTGAATTGTGTATTCTTTTCGTGAATACAAAAACCTTTGATATTTCTTGAAAAGAACCTTTTTCAAATTATTAAATGAATACCAAAAATGTTATACAAAAATAGCTACGTGGTTAAATCACAAATAACTTCTATATTCTTGTGTTAGAACAAGAGAAATTAAAGTGAAAGCTTAGAAGATAGACACTGAAATTTTATACTAGTTCACCCCAGACTTTGGGCTACGTCCAGTCCTTAGAGTTAGTCTAAGATTTCACTATACTTTTTTAATTTTACAAGTATTCTTTCTTCCCTTTCAGAGCCTCTTCAAATCTCTTATACAAATTATTCTTTCTGTTATCTTAGCCTTTTCAGGCTCTTAGCCTTTTCTTTCTCTCACTAGAAAGATATTGTGAGCTTTTTGTTACAATAGAGTTTGCTCTCATGTATCGCACTTTGAATACATAATTTTTCTATGTAAGTAATAACTTGAAAGCTAAAAGTTAAAAGTTGTTCAGTCTTCGACTTCGACTAGTATTTAAAGCCTCAGTCTCTAACTGCTTCTTGTTTCTTGTAAAAACCGTTATTCAGTTGAATTCTGTATCTAACTCTAACTAACTAACTGTCCGACGTACTAAAGTATCTTCATCTATGTGCCGTCTATGTTTTCCTACTTTTTCTGTGTATTTCTCTTCTTCTGTATTTTTCGCTTCTTCTGTGTTTTTGCTACACGCTTAACATACTTATCAAAATAGTTCATTTATTTCTAATATTATTATTCTTTGATTTTCACCAAAATTAATAGACGTGAAGTCTTTTTGACTTAACAATCTCCCTCTTTTTGATGATAACAAACAATCATAATTTTAGAAAGATAAAAGTGAATAAACGAATATTATTTAGATAACGAATAAGAAGAAAAAAAAAGATATACACATGTGAAAAAAACTTGTAGTTAATACTATCTTCTTTTTCTTGTCTCTGGTCTCTCTATGTACTATCTTTCTTCTGCTTCTGCTGTTCCCCCTATTTGTTATTAATCAAAAAAACTTTACCGAAGATGCTTCATGATTTCGGAAAATATTCATTGCATATCAATGCAGATCAACTTGAGTTCTTCTTCAATAGAAACTCGTAGATAAGCTACTTCCTTATGTAGATCACCCACTGAGTCACGCAGATCATCAACCTTAGTATGAATTTCTTCAATTTCCTTTACTAAAGCTTCCTGACTCCCCTACTGTGTGTGACTAACTTCTTCCAAAATAATAGTAGAATCCTGTTCAGGTGTTCTTGGTGGATGGAAGTTTGTAGCAACAGATATTTCTGAAGGTAAAACATCTAATTCTATGATTTTGATAACAGGAGGTTTGAAAAATTGTTTTCCTTCTAGGAGATCATTGTCATCAGGTCTAGGTAGTTTTGGAACTGGTTTTCCAAGAAGGTGTAGTACATCTTTAATTGAAGATATAAAACTTAAAGGTCTAAAGTGCATGATTAGATGCACAAAAGTCTTTAAGTTGAAACTAATACCTTCAACCCTGATAGATGTGTACTGTCCTTTTGTCACCCTTCCAACAACCTAGAAAGTTACATCTGTGGTGAAGCGTCCACACTGACTTCCTGATGGTTTTGAAATATGGTGTGAAACATAGATTCCTATAGGTTGAGCTGCATTGCATACCTCATCTATGTTCCTCACAGCTGCTTGTATCTGATCTTCTTTAAGATCATCTGTATTTCCTTCAGGATACATCTTCTTTCTCCCCTTGTCTCCATTGCGTACAGTTTTTGAAGATCTTGGTTGTATATCTGGTACAATCTTGATCAATGTTCTGTTTGTGATTGGGTGAATAGTATATCGATCCTTGGTCATCTCCATTGGATATGGTTCTGACTTTTCATCTGACATAACACCATATAATCTTTTCTCTCTATGATTTAAAAGATGTATTGATCGATTATTGATCAGTATAGGTTCGATTTGTACCTTAACTAACCTTTTCAAAGGTTCTCTTATAATAATTAAGCTTCTACTTCTAACAAGGACAGGTTCTTTAATCACCTTCAGTCTTAAATCCTCTTTTCTGATAGGTTAAGAAGGATTATTATGTGCTGAAATGTGTTCAACTGACTTTGTCTTTTGTTGAACATCAGTTGAAGTATTCTTTTTCTGACTAGTGTTCAGCTTCTTACTTTCTTCTACCAGTTTAGAAGTAGGTTATTGT